>JANHFT010003658.1:176089-198353 GCA_032467955.1 Pseudoxenodon macrops | reverse complement strand
TTTTTTCCCCAATTTCTTTTAAAAAAAACAGATTTTTTTTATTTAAATCAGATTTTTTTGATTTTTATCAAATTTATTTTAATAACATGCTTTTGGAGTTAAAATCTATCTAAAGATACTTTTCTATTTAAGATACATTAAAATTTAGTTTATTCAGCATGAAATGGAGCTTAGTTACATAGCATGAGGCTGTATATTCTGCAATATTTACATTTTGGGTAAACTCATTCAATGAATCCAAGTTTTGCAAGCTGAGATAACATGCACTGTATTGATGTATTCACACAATTGCACAATAACCTTGAGATAACTCATAAAACAAAGTTCAGGAATATTCCTTTATCCTATTGTTTTGCAAATATCTGTACACTACAAACTGTTTGATTGTTTGAAGAAAAATGCATCTGTATCACCAGGCTCTAAATGTGAGGAGGAAGGGCAAGCAGTAAAAATGAAAGTGAAACCTTCTAAGCAGCTTATAAATATAATATTAAACAGCACCTGCCATTTCAGATCCATCATGGCAGCACCTGTTAGCGGGCTTCCACTCACCTGCTGCCCACCACATCCCTCATCTTGTGTCACTGCCGCATCACCAGCCATCCCATTAAAATGAATGGGACTGTTGGTGAGTCAACAGCGGGTCAGAGGAGCCACTGCAGGACAGTTGCTCTTTAAAAATTATGATTTAAATCGAGTTGATTTAAATCCAGCCTTTTTACTAGTGATTTAAATCATAATTCAACTTGATTTAAATCAAATCCACCCTACTACACACATAATCTTTGCTAAAGTATATTTCTTCTGCCAAGTTATTTTCACACAGAAGGGACAGTTGAAATTTTATTAAGCTTTTATTATAGCCTGTTATAATAGCCTTCATCAATCTGAACATCTTCACATTGTATGAATATTTCCACATTTTTCAGCAATAGCCTTGCTGGCTGGGAATTCAGGAAACTGAATTCCACACATTTGGGAATAATGCACAGGATGGTAAAGGCTAATGTAGACTGCCTTCCCAAAATGCAAGATATTAATAGAAAATATAGACTTCAGTTATGCCATTTAAGAAATAGTCAATAAATTTAATTAATAAATAAAAAAAAATAAAAAAAATAAAAGCAGCCTGTACCTTGAAGGTGACAGGGAACATCATACTCAATTTCATCATGTCTTGATGGGCTAAGAAACAAGGTTCCATCCACCAGTGGAAACTGTTCAAATACAGGTAATGCTCTATGGCATAACGCACAGTTGACAACATTTCGATGACTAGCACTGAGTGCTGCAAGAATGAATTTCCTTAAATCTTCTCCTTGACCCACTTGGGCATCATCCTCCATACGGACATGGAAAGTGTTCAATTTGTGCCTAGGTATGTGAGCAAGGAGTTCAGATAGATCAAGCCTTCTCAAAAATTGTACTGGAGCATCAAAATGTCCTGATCTATGTACTTGTAACCCAGATGTCCCATAATCAAAGTGAGCATTTCTAAACAAACCACTATTGGCCATATTCTTTCTATGAGGTTCTAAATGAATGGCATTCTTCAAAAATTCTCCTAAGTATCGTGAAGAGCGGGGTCCACTAAAATGGGTGGGGGCAAGAACAGAATAACCTGCAGGGGGGGACTGTCCAGGAGAACCACAGGGAGAACGAACTGCATAGCTACCGCTAGCAGTGCCTTTCTCTTGAGAGTTCTGCCTATCCATTGAATGCCGTCGTTGGAGATCATGGTTTAAACCTTTCTGTGGTTTGTTAGCAGACCTGCACTTTTTAAGTTCTTCTGAAGACTCAGAGGTTGATCTTCCACTGCTTTTTTCGGACCCTGATTTTTTCTTCTTTTCATCTTGCATTCGTTTTACTTGGTACCAATCCGTGTCTTTTTTTAAATGGCCTTGCCCACATCGACATGAACAAAAACGGAAGGCAAGATCATATCCTTTCTTGGTCCACATATTTTGCCGACACTGTTTCTCGTTCCAACTCCTTGCTCTTCCAATACAATTAAATTGAGCCAAAATGCTGCTTTCCCATTCATAAAAACACTGAAGATGCATCCAAGTGCTGTAGGGACAATGCTCATTGTTGCAAACAACTTTCTGGTAGTCATCTTTTTCTAGGTCAACGGACCGTCCAAAGCTACACAACAGTGGTGTAGCACAAGGTGCTTCTGTGGAATGCAGAAGAGAAAGACAGATGAGCTGTATGATTCAAAATTAACTACTTGCAATCTTTATTTTAGTATGAGAGAATTATGCTAAATTACAATCCAGAAGTTCTAAGCACATATGTAGTACATTTAAACTATGCTGTGAACTGAGATTTATATGTCACTAGTATTTTCCTTTATAAATGAGCAGAGTAAGCCTAATGGGTTAAACCTTTATTTGATTGTTCACAATATCTAAAAGGTCCAGAAGACACTAAGGCATATAATTCAGTACATTTTGTTTAAAACACCAAGTTTGAATTTATGACATCTGTTTATTGTTCAGTTTATTTCTTACAAAATGGATTAGATATTTTACTACATTGCAATGTATGGCTGTGAAAGTTGAACCATAAGAAATTGAGGCCTTTGAACTATGGTGCTGGAGAAGACTCCTGCCAGTCCCTTGGACTGCAAGGCGATCAAACCGGTCAGCCCTAGAGGAGATCAACCCTGACTGCTCTTTAGAAGGCCAGATCCTAAAGATGAAACGCAAATACGTTGGCCACCTAATGAGAAGGAGGGACTCACTGGAAAAGAGCATAATGTTGAGAAAGATTGAGAGCAAAAAAAGAAGGGGACGACAGAGAATGAAGTGGCTGGATGGAATCAGTAAAGCAGTAGGCTTTAAATGGATTCCAGAGGATGGTAGAGGACGGGAAGGCCTGGAGGAATGTTTTCCATGGGGTCACAATGACTCAGACACGACTTCGCAACTAACAACAACAAATCTTACTACAACGTTTTCAGAACAAATCATAACTAGAATAATTATCAGACTGTTTTTTATTTAACAGCAATAAATATTTAACATATTGTTGTCTAGATATGTGTTTTTAAGACAGTAGTATAGAGCTGGACTTATTTCTGGTAATTGCAAGTTTGTAGTATTTTTTTCTGTATTAAGCCAAAAATTAGCTAAACATTAATTTAATATTAATATTGTACTCTATTAAGAAGTTATTGAATTAGGTTTTGATGTGGATGAATCAAAGAATATTGATATGTATTTATTTAAGACTACCAACATGTAAACATCTTTCAAAACTACATTTCTTAAAAAAAAATTATTCCAGAGTGAAAAATTAAAATGGTTTTTGATATATTTGAAGAACTTCAATAACTGTTATGGTTGAGAAATACACCTTTTGATTAACAGATTTCTAAGTGCAAAGCCTTCGTAAGTTAGCTTTCAGGAATTTAAACCTTCTGATATGGTAAAACAAATGTTTTTTTAGAGACAATGATACAAATTAAGCTATAAATAGGGCTAAATATTTAGCCCTAATATTTGGAAGCATAACTAATTCTCCCAAACCCCAAAACAAGAACACAACATTTGAAATCCCACAACAATTTTTAAAAAGCGCTGATTTCCTGTAATATGTGACAACCAGAGCAATAAAATGAAAATCAATTATCCACATATACTTGAAAATCCATATTTTTTTCATACTTAATTACTAGTGAATTCCATAACATAATTGCCAAGAATAATCACCTACACAAATTATTGTGAGGCATGTGAATCCAAAGTAATAATACTGTAAATCCTATTTTCAAACATTTTCAACTAGAAATAAAGATAATACTCTCCACACTGAAACAGTCATTAATAAATATATTAAAAACAATGGTGCAAGAATAAAGTCTACTTGATAGTGACTGGAATACTGACAGAAACTGGACCATTATATTATCATCTCATTTATATATTATGATTGGAATAGAATTTTATATTAAGATCAAATGATACTGACCCACACTGGAGTTATTTAAGTTAATCAAAGTCAAATTTTATTTCATATTCCCATACATTAACCCTCTGAGCCAATGTGAAACAATGATTAAATGAATAACATTATAATGAGTTTTTTCTTCCAAAATACCATTTTGGACAACCATTCTACAATTTGAAGCAATAAATGCTTTGCATTTCATTTAGCAGCTACACATATAAAATTGGTCTGTAATTAAATGGACAATTATGATTCTTTTTATTAAAAATTAGAAGAATACAATACTTGTATTTTACCCTTTAGTAAGCTAGCCAGATGAATTAAGGTATTTAAAATCCTTAGAATGATTAAAATCTGCCATTCAGAATTAACATGTTTAGCCAAACAACCTTTAATGATTAAAAGTAATTGCTTGTAAAATAAGGTATCCCATTTATAGAATTAACTGATTCTCATCTGTTCTCTCTCATGCATAAACTATTCACAAAAAGAAATATACAATATACAAGCTTCCTTCCAACGGAACAGTAAAAATGGGAAAGAAAGAAAAAAGAAAAGAAAAACAGTATGGAAATGTGGAAGGGGAAAAGTAGTTCTACAGGAAGGAAAAAGAAAAAGGATGGAAACTGAATTAAGATAGGGAGCAGGGAAGAAGTAAGTCGACAGAGAAGAGAGGGAAAAATATGGATCCAGCATATAAGAAATCTGATCATTTGAACAACCAATCAAGGGAACCAATCAGCTTCTCAGAATTTAAATACAGCACCAATCAAAAATCACACCAATCACATGATCAACTGACCACACTTGCACACAAAACATATATAATAAGCTAAAGAGGAATAGGACAATACTTCTACAAAACTCCCGGTGATGGTGTTACCTGGTCTGGTAACAAAACATTCAAGAATTAAATGGCAAGTTCAGAGAGAAAACCACTTCCAAAATCTAAAACCCAAACTACAAGTATTTTCTATTATTTCAAAATGGAAAGCCTGTTTAGACATTAGAGACACATTTTTAAAGGCAGGTAATCTTCAATGATTCACACTTTCTGTCCATTCCTGCTCCTTTCTCTTTCTTATCTATGGAACGCTTAAATACCAGCACAATAACAAACCTTATCCTGGGGGCTTAGTAATAGGAGTTATTAATACATTTCTTTGGGAGGAGGAAACCCTAAAGTCAAGCATTAGTGCTACCAATATCCATTATCAGCAGTAATATCTGGCCTGAAGAAATAAACTAAAAGAAATAAATATCCTCATTTCAAACTGCATGCTTCCCTTTTTCTTATTCAGACACTTTTTTAAAACTCCAGGAGTATTTGCAAATGATCAGAAGGTTCCTCAATTGTTGGCAGTGGAGGCAGGCAACTGGTGAATTGGGCATTTGCTGGTTCCCTTGAAGAGGTTTCTAAATCCTCCACCCACAATCCTATTGCAAAGAACTCAAGGAGAGGACTGCCTCTCTTTATTTTCTAGTTAGATCTCTCTGACCTGGTTTACTTAAGAAGTAGCAAATGAAAATCTTCCTGCCATCATTACCTTTAGAGTCACTGGTCCATTAAAACAGGGGTCCTTAAACTACAGCCCACAGGCCAGATACAGCCCGCCGAAGCCATTATTCCAGCCTGTGAAGGTCCACGAGGACAAGAACAAAAGCAGAATCTCATTACAGATGGACTTCCATTTGTTATGAAAAACTGGCCATCTATCTGATAAACAACATGGTTTATGAACTCACTCAATATATGATCCATGAATAATCATAAAGCAGGAAATGAACGTTAAAGAAAAACATTAAACTGCTACAAAACGAAAGGGGAAAGACTTAAAAAGTAGCCCAGCCATACACCAGAAAAAGAGAAGCTAATAGATATTCAGAGACTTATAACACAAATCACTTCTGAAAAGTAACATTTGGGAACATGCAGCTTTAGTAACCAGAAGCTCAATCAAATCTATGTATGCTTGTCACTCACTAAAACACAAAATTCCCACAAAAATGGCCAATGAATAATAGTGACTTGAGGTATAATTAAGTAGAATGCACTACAGAACTTTACACAGCAAAGTTTTGGTGAATAAACTGAGGTTGTTTTTTTTCCATAACACTGTTATTATAGCCAAGCCCACTTCAACCAGCATAGCTTAATTATATCACTCAGTAAAAATGGCCTGAAACTTGCCTTAAAGTCTGAAAGAAAATTATGGGTAGATATTCTTGAAAGGATAATTAGTTTAAAAATGTTTAAATTAGAAGCGTTCACAAATAGCTTATTAAAAGACTTTTAAAAAAGAATTATAGATAGTTCTTGACTTATGACAATTGGAACCAGAATCTCAGTTGTTGAATGAACTCATTAAGTGAGACATCACATGATCACTTTGCTTAATAACTGCAATCCTGGCATTCCAGATTGGGGTCATTAAGCAATTTTGTGGATTATTAAGCAGATAGATAGGGTAAGGAATGCAGGTGCTGCAGAGGGTTGGAGAAGGTGCTGGGAGGCCCTGCCCAGGCTGCACATGAAATTGGGATGCCACAGTGTGGTGCAAATTTATAACTGCTTCTTAAAGTCTTAGCCTTAACGCCTGAGCAGTGTGTGCTCAGGAGCAGCGGCACTGAGGCTAGGCCTAAAGTAGAGGGCTAGGTTCTTCAGCAGTCTCAGCCAGCTGCACACTGACCCCAAACCTGAATTTCAGCCCCAGCACTGCTGAAAAATGCTGACAAATTCCTCACACCTGATTTCCCCTCCCCCACCTAGGCTGCTCAATATAGAGGCACTTGGTGGCAATGCAGAGGCTGGGCTTGGAGTAGAGGCCTGGGGCAGGGATGGATTCTACTTACCTTCCCTACTGGTTTAGGGAAGGTATGCCGGAAGTGCGTGTTTTGTGCACATGCGTGATCGTAGCAAGCGCGTGCACTCCTGTCACTCCCGGGTTAAAATCGTCCGCACATGCGCAGGAGGCTTTGTATTTGCACATGCACAGAGGGTTATTTTTCATTAAATTTTGCTCTGGTGGACGGATTTCAAGCCGGAGGACCAGTTCGAGGGCATGTCCATCTGGCCGTCGCTACCGGTTCAGCGAGCAGGGGGAAATTCCTGCTACCGGTTCTAGCAAACCGATCCGAACCGGCAAGAACCCACCTCTGGCCTGGGACCTTCAGCAACCTCAACCATTGGCACTGCCCCCAGAGCCAAATATTTTAGTCTACATGCCTCTCCCATTTTCAGGGAGAATTAAAACTTTTCTTCTCTCTATTCTCTGCCATTGGTACAGAACCTGTATTTCTTCAAATGTTTCTAAATTGTGTCATTCTTCCACAATCTGGCCAATGATCAGAAGTAGTGCGAGTTCTAACTTAACATTTGCAAGCCATTATTTCTTCTCTTTTGCTAAGTGATTAGTCATCATTTAAAAGCTGTTCAACCTCTGCATTTGTCTTTTCCTTTATATAATTCCCAAAGAAAAGCAATGCAAGAATACATGTTAATATTGAGGCTCTCATACCAGAAGCAGGTCTGAGGAATTCAACTTACACACATCCACTTATCAGTAAGTACTACCCAGTCAGGAGTAGGACTGGGAAAATTCTATGACTAAGAACATTAGACTTCTGCTTTCCTTTTAAATCAAATGCTATCACATACCAGGTCCCTTCACTAATATTCAAACCAAGATAACTGTGCTGCTCAGATCTAGATTCTTCAAACAGAAGAGTGGGAGCACTACAGCTTCTTCTGGAGTGGACCATAGTACGTGCTAAGTGCTTAGTTCTGTTCAGTCATTTTCCTTATGTGTCAGTTCTAACCATCAAAATTAATTCTTCCTCTACTATAAACTCATTCTATTTCTTATATTGGGTACTGAAAACTAAAAATATCAAGACCATGTATTTCCTCTCATCCAATGACAGGTTTCAAATTTGGACACAATACAATTGGCACCAGCAGCCCTTGTCAGTGTCTGTCTGAGCAGAGATGCAACCATCTCTGCCCCCATGGACTTCTCTCTATGGCTTTTGATACCATCCTTCTGGACTAGCTGCAGGAAGTTGATGTTAGCCCTTCAAGGCAGGCCAGAGTAGGAATCCAATGGCATGTGGGTCAGTACTACCTGTATTATAAAGTTACAGTAACAGAATCTTGTTCGTCTTCATGCACTCCCCACACATGCTTTATCTTGTGAGAACTAGTGAGTATCTTGTCCGACATTTACTCAAATTACATTCCTGCACCACATTCAGATCTCTTTTATCTGGCTGTTATCTTAGCAGTGGCTCTTCCTCTTGTCCGTCAAGGCCATTCCCTCTACTGTTTACAGTAGATAGCTCAGTGCTATGGCAGTTCTCCTTTCTGCACAGCCAGTTCCACTGGGGGTTTGAGAATAGAGGAACCAATCCCAAAGCCCATGATTTGTAGAGCTTGAAACTCTGACTGACTGGAAAGATCTTTAACATCAATGTGTTGAAGATACTCAATTATCAGTCCTGACTAGCCAAGAATTACGGTATTGTCAAGCTCTTGCCACAGCTATTGTGACCTGAATGGTGGCGAATAGCCTCAGATTAAACCCTAGCAAGACCAAATGGCTGTGGATGCTCAGCCTTCCCAGTTCAGATCATTGACCCTGAATACACTGCCCCGCTTAGGATTGATGCATAACCAGGGCATTTTCCTGGATTCTCAACTTCTGTTTGAGAAGTAGCTGCTCGGAGTAGCTAGAGACATCTTTGCATAGGTTCAATGCTTGTCCCAGTTGTGCTTATGTCTGGATTGAGAACCCTCACCCTTATGGTCAGTCATGCTTTGGTCATCTCAACAGTGGACTGTTGCAACAAACGTTAGACAGGATTGCCCCTTAGGATCACTCAGAAGCTATAAGAAGTTAGCACAAACACTGTGCCAATGTAAGGTAGCTGCTAGAAGCTGCACAGTTTGCCAAATGCCTTCTGGGTACAATTCAAGGTGCTGGTTATTACCTATAAAGCTTTGCTTGGCACAGGGCCTAGAAATTTGGAGGACTATCTGCTTTCTGCACTGTCACACCATCCTGTGTATATTCTAACATAGTCAGTTTGTTTTGTATCCCATCAATTAAACAATGCCATATAATGGGTCCAAGAAAGTAGAACTTCTCTGTGACAGCATCTATCCTATAGAATAGCATCCAGCCAAAGATTACCTTGGTTATGTTTAAAACCTTGGTTTTCTCTTAAGGTCTTGGTTTAGGAGCTGGGTGGGCACTGTAATATGATAAGAAGTTATGTTTTCCTTCAGATAATGGTTGTTTTTATATAATGTTGTTTCTTTTAATTTGTGAAACCACCCAGTCATTTTGGAATTCAGCAGACTAAACATTCAACAACAAAATAAACTAACAACAAATGCATCCAAGGTGACATAAATTTCATTCAGCTGCTACATTATTCACTCTTTTTATGCCTCCATATCAAAATGTAGGTTGCCAAATGTATACACTGGCAATGCACAATTTAGGGTAGTTGTGTCTTCAGTTTTTGACTTTCCTTACCTCAACTTCACAAATTAATTCTCATCCTCAAAAGTTATTATTTCCTGATCACATTCTCATCTGTGGGAATTTCTTCACTTTTCCTTGATGCTACATTTTAAATCAAGCCAATAACTAAAATTCATATTTAAATTAATTAAAAATTAGTGATTATTCCACATGTATCTGCAACTTACTTGTATTTATGACACTTGTAGTGTCTCAGGGTCATGTGATTGATCACCTTTTATAACCTTCTGATAAGCAAAGTCAATCGGGGAAGTCAAATTCACTTAACAAACATGTTACTAACTTAACAACTACAGTAATTCATTTAAAACTGTGGCAAGAAAGATCATAAAATGGGGCAAAACTCACTTAACAAATGTATCACTTATCAACAGAAATTTGAGGCTCAATTGAAGTTATAAATCAAGGATGGCCTGTGTATCTCATTTATTTTCACTTATACTATAAGCCCATCTACAGATAAACAAACTCATATTTTTAACTGAAAACTATGCCACTTGTGAATTATCCAATTATGAAAATTAAAACTTAAGAACATTCCAAAGATTGGCTTATCCTCAGGTGGCATTTTTCATGCTACTTTGGTTAAAAAATTGTTGGTCAACTTATTTGGCAATAGGTTTACATATAACATTTATAATTTTCTTCTTCCATCAGGCAAATAATTGCAAAATCTGTAGTTATTTTTGGAGGGGTTCTGGCTAGCCAAAAGGCTCGCCTTTGTGGGAACAATATATGGCATGTTGCTATGCACCTCTACCCTAGAAAACCATTTCACTGTTGGACCTAATGTCTACAACAGCTCTCCAAGTCTATTTTCCAAGGGCTGGAAATGTAATTCAACCAACTTCCTGTTCTCTATGATATATCAGGAAATATACTTCTGAAATGCCAAGGTCAATCTGTACCAAGTAAAAGCACAACATTCCAAAGCTGAATCACTCCACTTTGGACAAATAATTTTGTGGCTGAACTGAAAGTACATTGTTGTGTTTTCAATATCATGAAATTAGCAATAAATCTGTCTCAACCAATTTTTGCACATGGGATACAAGCCATTCTGCTCATGCACAGATGATGGTCTCACCCATTTGAATAATGTCAGAATTACATAAATCAACACTTACATAACTTGGGAATTGCCTTTATATTAAAGTTTGTGATAAAAATATGTATCTATTACCATAATAAAATCAATTATCATAATGAACACTGAAAGCATATTTTTATGTAATTTATACAGTCAAATATTGTGGATCTGGGTTATTTCACCAAAAAGACAAGCAAACTTTACTTATTTGGATATTTTCAGTTTTGCAATATTATGAAAGAATTCTGATGAAAGAATTAGCAAGTCATCACATGCTCACTTTACTCCAACATGTCTCCAACAACTAATTTGAACATGCTGGTGCAGCCATTTCAAAGGCCTGTACTTTTGAACCATTTGCAAATATTTAGTTGACATGCCTGTGTATGTTTCAAAAATTATTTTGAACAAGTTTTTGTAAATCACATTGCTGCTTAATTACAAGTCATTTTCTTTCAGATACTGTCTCTTTAAAAGTAATGAATTTCAAGAAGAAGAATCATGCAAAGCTCTATTAGATGACATACTATACAAGCTTTTCATATGCAAGGGAGCTTATGGAAAATGGGTTGGATAGAGAAAATTAAGAGATTATAATCAGCCTAAATAATAGGATTATACAATATGTAGATAGCTGCACATATAAATTATATTTGAGCTAATAAAATACAAAATTATAATTTCCAAATAAAGAAATTAAATCATACTACTGTATAACTCCATTCTCCACAAGTTACCTCAGGGACAAGTTATGCATTTTTAGAACTATGTTCACTTAAATACAGAAAATTAATTATTCTTAAAAATTAAAAATTACTCTTAAAAATAAACATCTTCCAATAAATTCCTAGGTTTAAGAAACATAGATCATACAATATATCCTTACAGAAATCACAATACATTTCATGAAAAGTTAAATATTTGGGACCGTAACATTAAGCAACATAATAACACTAATTTATCTCCCTTGTCTCATAAGTGAAATAGATTTAAGTATTGAAACTCTTATTTCAAACTTGTACTTACTAAGTATTCTTACAACTCTCTCTCAAGTAATTAAGCAAGATATAATTTATAGTCACTTTCCAGTACCAATTACCTTCCCACAGGTTCTAGATCTACAGCCAGGCCATACTTCCCCATCTCCTCTGTAAATACAATTCATAATTCTAAAAAGGCACCTTTTTACTAAAAAAATAAACCATTTTTTTAAAATACAAGTCTGTTCTGGAAAAATATAATTTCTTTGATGTTCTGAGTCATGGTCTTTGAGATCAAGATATTTGGAAATAAATGGATTCGATCTCCTGATTTGTTTTTAATATGTTTCCATTTCCAATATTTTTATAACAATATTTTTATATATATTTTGTCTATTGTGAAAATCTTCTTGCAGAATGCAATCTTGAATTCTCAGGATTCCACCAAGTCTGCAAGGGTCACACAAGTATTTTGATGGCTTTCATGTATCTTCCAAAGCCATGTTGACTCCATTTCAGTATATTTCTTCTATAAAATTACTCATAAAATTAAACAGAAAAAGTTCCAGTTATATCAAAGCTATTACAATAACACCTTTCAAACTGAAAAGAGTTTGACTATAGTGAATACGGACAGCAACTGCTTGAGGATTAGCCAAGAATCCCTGAGTCCTCTGATTTTAAAAGATTTAACAGTATATAGAGATTTAATATTTTTACAGCCACTTTTTATGTTTTTGTCAGTTAACAAATAAGTTCCAATGTCTGGGAATATATCCTTACTAAGATATAAAAATAGTTATTCATACATTATTAGACCTCATCCAAATGTGCTGAACATCAGCATATGTCCTAAATTTAGTACAAAATATCAGATTGCTACATTTCGTCCCTAGCAGGCATTGCACCGGAAGCTATTCCTAGGAGACTGCAGAATTTAAATTTTGTTTTGCTATGACTGTATTTTCAGATGCATTTCCAATATTTAACTGTCATATGCAGAGACAAAACACATATTATTTCAAATTCCTCAGAGATCATTATTTGCCCAAGTATTTGCAGTGTTTTGCACATTCCAGCAAGGAAAATAAGAATTCTCTAGTGAAAAATTTCTCATAACATTTTTCAAACACAAAGCAAAACAAAAAAGCTTGTTCTTATAACACCAACACACAAAACTAACCTGGCAGCCACCAAAACAAAGTAGGGAAATGTTTCACACATGCCAATTTTTAAAAATATTGGATACTTGCATTCTGCGCTCAAAATAGGCGCTGAGTTTAAAGAGAAAAAGATCACTGGGAAGCTGAAGCATTTGAAAGGCACATAAAAAGATTAATAGACCCCCCCCTCCCGTTCTCTAATTTATTTCAGTGGCGAGAGTGAAGAGCAGGGAGGACAATTTTTTTTGTTTCACTTTATTTTAGGTCACAGGCAGGTTGATAGAGTGAGATGATGGCACAGCTGCAGCTAAGCTCTGCTAGCCTGCAAACTATCCTGTGGCAAATATAGAATTCTGTCATCAGCAGTCTGTTCTGTCTTTTAAAAAATAAACACATCTAGCCATTATAACTCTGATATCTGACTAAAGCTGAGAAGGGGCTATTCCCCACAGACACTAAACTCACAATTCTGTGGGACATAAAGGGGGGCTAAGCATGCACTTGGGGAACACAGCAATTTCATAAAAATTGAGGGGTCAGTGAAGGAAATGCTACAAGCCATGCACATGAACACGACCCATCTCTTCACAGTCGTAGTGAAGACAGGCTTGAACATATGACACTTCCTACCAGCTGAATCTGAGTACTGAGACTTCAACTTAATCAGAGCATATTTTTAATCAACACACGCTGGCCGTGTTAAAGCGAAAGTAACAAGATATATAGTTTGGACGGGAGGGGGGTGGACTTCCTTGCCTTTTTCTGCACCTTTACTTGGGGTCACTTTTATGTACAGTATGCCACAGCATGGGCTTTTTCTCGTCCGGTCCGTCTTTTTTTAAAGGTTGAACACTGTCATTCTGAAAGAGAGAGACGCGTCTCCTCTACTCATTGTAACCTCACCCGTTCGCTTTTGGGACACGAACAGCGAGGGCATAAAACACTTTTCTAATTTCCCCCAGAAATTAGCTTATTGTGGGGGCGGAGAAAGAGACAGGAGGAAATCCGTCAGAAGGTACCAAAAAAAAAAACCACACACAACCCACCCCACACGTTCTCCTTACACCGCAAATGCAACGTTTGTGGGGGGACGGGATTTATGCAGCCCGTATTTGAGGCCACCGCGTCCCCGCACAACCCTTGAGGGGGGGGAGGGTGCGAGGGAGCGGGGAAGGGGGCACGTGGGCCGGGCAAGCGGGTTCTTCTCAGCCCGGCCAAACGTTTGAACTTCCCACTCCCGAGACCCGGTGGCAGGCCGCGCGCCCGTGCGCGCTGGCGGTGCCAACTCAAGCCAAGAAAGAGAAGGGCCGCGCTTCCCTTTGGCTCATCTGCATGCTGGCCCGCTCCGCTTCTTCTATCCAAGGGCTGCTGCGCCATCGAAGGCCCGGCAGCTCCCCCACTAGCAGGGGCGCCTCCGGCTCTGCCCATCCGGTAAAGCAGGGAAGGAAAAGCAAATAAATAAATAAATAAATAAATAAATAAAAAGAGCCAGCGAGTGAAGTTTGGTGGCTGCACGCCGCACGCCTGCTCTCTCGCCCGCTGTCTTCCTCCATCTCCGTCCCGTAGGCTTCCTACCGTTTTTGGACTCGGCCGAAGCCGAAGCCGAAGCTGTCGCCGCCAACGCTCCCCCGGAGCTTCCTCCACCTCCTGCAGCCGCCACGGGCCCGGTTGCTCCGACCACAGGCACGGCGGCCAGGACTCCTCCGGCGCCCGCAGCTCCCGTCGCGGCCAGGGCTCCATTTTCCTGCTCGTCCCCGCTGCTGTTAGCGCGCTTGTTCTTCTTGCCCTTGTTACTCTTCTGGTTCGGCATCGCCAAGGGAGGAGGAGGAGGAGGAGGAGCGGGTCGCAGCGGGAAGGCTGAGGAGGAGGCGGCGGAGGCTCTTGGTGGCAGTGCTGCTGCCTCTGGTGCTGCTGCTGCTACCCCCGCCGACCCCCGCCTATTGCAGCTCCATTGTCAGGCGGAGCAGCACACTCGTCCTTCGCTCACGCACCGCGGCCCTGTCGCATGCACGCACGCTCACACTCACACACATACACACACACTCACTCACTCACACACGCGCAGCCGCGCGTCCACAGACGCCTCGCCGCGGAAGAAATGCAAGCCAGGGAAAAGGCGTGTCTCGCTTGTTTTGATTCTGCTGCTCCCTCGGCAATGCTGGGCTCCCCGCCCGCTTCCTCCTCCACCCCCACCCACCTCTTCTCTCTCTCTCTCGCCTGCCAGGCCTTGGCGACAGTGCTAAGCAAAGAGCAAGTGAAAGGAAGGGAGGAGGAAGGCGCGGCTCAGAGGCTGGACTTGCGACAGCAACGAGGAGGCGCTTAAGCCTCGCCGTCGGACTTAGGAAAGCCGCCTTTCCTCTCCCGGAGCTTGTTGTTTACAACGGCGATTGGATTTCCTCCAGATGTCTACAGGGGCCAGGCCCGGTAACACGGGAAGGGATCTTGGGTAAGAACTCCTAATCCGATTAGCGGCTAATCTCTCAGAGTGGACGTTTCCTTTCTCTCGCCGCGACGTGAGGTGAAGCGCGTTGGGTTAGGCCGGAAGGTGAGTGCAGTTCGACCACATCTCTGTACTGTTATGTGCGACTGAGCGGCAGGTAGGCAGGTAAACGCTGGCCGTACGGCATATCTCCATACAAGTTGAGACTAGAAGAATTCCTTTGGAGTTCCACCCCAGAACGTTTGCCAAGGGAAACGGGCCAGTAAATGAAGACCATGGCGAAAAGATAGAAACCGAAAGAAATGGACTACGTGGAGTAACCCAATGGAGTATTAATTAAATCACTTTCAAATAGAATGTGCATAGGAGTTTAGGGATTGAAAGTATATTTTCCAATGGATGGATTACTGTATATTATTATGATTGTGATTATCATGCCATGTGATTGCAGCCTTACTTGGAAATCAATCTTAACTGTGCATCTATTAACAGTGCCAGATTTCAACCTGCCCATCCCTGTCATGCCATTTGGTGATGGTTTGGCAGTTGTGGGTGGGGTTGGGGAGAAAGTAGCTACCAAGCCTGTTTCTTCATGCAAAGAATAGATTAAAATGTTTTTCCACAATAAAGCACAACTTTTACAAGACTTGACTTGAGTTTGGCCCTTTTGAAAAAGAGCTGCAGGTTTGGCTAATGAAATAACAATGTTGTCCTGGCCTTATTTCTCGATATTATTTCAATACAGTTTTGAAATTTCAATGGAGATGTAACTTCTTTACTTACTTCCAGACATACAGTGTTGAGTTGTGTTTTATATTTCTTTTTAAAAGACAACACTGTAGTTGGATTGGCACTCTTCCAATCCAATATACATGTAGTCCTTAACTTACATCAGTCTCTTAGAGATAGTTCAGTTACAGTGGACCCCAGAAAAAGTTACTTTGGCCCCAGATTCAAAGTTCCAGCAGCCACCTCCCCCACAATAACATGATCCCATTTTGGGTAGTCAAAAACCTGAGCCACATAGAATAGAATAGAATAGAATAGAATAGAATAGAATAGAATAGAATTCTTTATTGGACAAGTGTGATTGGACACACAAGAAATTTGTCTTTATAGCATTTACTTTTACAGCATCCTGCAATCATGTCCATGATTTACAACATTTTTGCCAGAAACTAGCATTTATTTCCAGTTTTTAGCACACACACAAAAATGCCCCATAGAGACCAATGGGTTCACTAAATGACTGCAACATTCACTTAGTAACCACTGCAAAAAAGGTAATAAAATCAGATATGGTCATGTGATAAATTACGACTTTAGTTGAGAGTTCAGTTAATCATAAATCAAGGATTGCCTGTATAGTAAGCTGATATTTCAGTATTCAGTGAATGGGTGCAGTTCATCAGCTTTTCTGCCAGCAGCTATGAAGTCTTGTATATCACTTTGTGGTTCAAACCAAAATATCTAAGGTATCTACCTTCCTGCCTACCTATCCAAGCTGAGAAGCCAAGGTGGCACAGTGGTTAGAATGCAGTGCTGCAGGCTACTTTGTCTGACTGACTGCAATTTGGTAGTTTGAATCTCACCAGGCTCAAGATTGATTCCGCCTTCCATCCTTCCAAGGTTGTTGGGAGCAATGTGAACCGCTTAGACAGAGCTTAAGCACTGTGAAGCGGTATATAAGTCTAAGTGCTATTGCTATCCATCATCTATCTACTTACTGACGTATCTATGTATTTATCAAGTTTATATAGCTGCCACTCTCCCACAAAGAGACTCTGGGTAGTATACCTCAAAAAATAAAATTCTGTAGAAGCATATTAAAAAACAAACCTAAAGAAAAACATCTGAAAGGAGGAATGCATTAAGATATAACATGTGATGTAACCAAAATATCTATCCGAATGCAGGGCAGCAGCCCACAATGTTGAATAAACCATCTGTTTCTGATGTCTAATTAGAGAAATAAGTTTATATAAGAGTTCCAAATCCTGTGTTTATCTGGTTACTTTTACAAACCTTAATCTTTTGCTTTTCATCAAGCAATTTCAATTCAGACTGGGAGCTTTGTTGTTGTTATTTGACAAACATGGCAGGAAATTTGTTTGCTTTTTTATAGTTAATTTAAGATTCATTTATGGATGTACATGGTCAGTTTCAAAATTTATCAAGAAATATATCTGGTTTATTTCATATCTGTTACTATGGGCAGTCCTTGACTTGGAACCATTTATTTAGTGATCATTTGAAATTACAATGGCACTGAAGAAAGAGATTCACAACAGGTTCCATACTTACAATTATCACAGCATCCTGATGACCACGTGAACAAAATTTGGACACTTTGGAACTGACATGAATTTATAATGTTAGGAGTCATAAGATTATTCAGTAATTAACCAATCTCTTAATTAACTCTATTTCCACAATGGAAGTCATTCTTGATCTGACCTGGGACCATTTCTTAAAAGATTCCTTGAGCTACATTCCCAACCTCTTTGCAGTGTCTTGGTCTAGTTAGTACACATGCAAAGAAGATGTATTTAATATTGTGGCAGATTTAAATTATTTTGCCTATCTTTTTAATTAAATTTTTAAAAAGCTTACTGGTTTGCTTAAAAACTATGAGACATCTGATTAATATTGTAGCTTTTTTTAAACACACACACACACGTTAAAATGCTCTATTCTGACAATTCATGTAAGAATCGTATTAAATGTTTTTTTGCTGATGCAACTATTATATGTAGTCCTCATTTACCGACCACAACTTGGTTATTAAGCAAAACACTTATTTCCTTTGCTTTACAGATCTGCAATGTTGGTAAATGCTAATATTGGTCGTAAAGTTACTTTTTAATCGCTGTCGCACCTGTGAATGGGCACTAAATGAAGCAGTGAGATAGCTAAACAAGAGCACAGGAAATATTTGCTACAATGTTTATTGGAATAGGCAGGGGTGTAAAACCCACAGGCAGATTTGTCATGCGACCACAGCCACCATCGTGGCAGGGGTGTCAAACTCATGTTGTTGCGAAATGAAAATTTCAAGGCAGACTTTACTATGTCTGTCTGAAAAAGATGCAAAAATGGCATTACAATTCATTCAATCACTGCTTTGTTGCTGTTGTAGACAATTGATGAAGGAAGCAGTTGTTGAATTTGACTGGTAATCACATTCTCGACCTCAATACAGATGTATACATACCATGGGATTGGAAATTAAACGAGATTATCTCTCTGGGCTCCCAACATCTGCATTTATGTGATTACTGTCTCTCTCAACCATTAGTCAGAGATAGAGCAGAGAGCTTGAAGAAAAGGCTTATCCTTCAGCAAGGAGAAAAGTACTACTGAGAAACAGTATCCTAGCTTCTAAGGAAGAGCATAATAGCAAGAAAAGCCAGGATTGGTCCCCTCTGGTAACCAGAAAGAAAACTGCCTCTCCAATTTTTACTTTGTTATCAAGTAGATTCATAGAATCACAAAATGAAGGGATTGGAAGGAATCTTGAAAATCTTCTGGTCAAATCCGCTGCCCAGTGCAGATTCTATGGCTACAGCTTCCCGGACAGAGTTGCCATCCAGCCTTGAAATCTAGTTGGAACCAGTGAAGGAAAGGCTATTAGCCCCCAAAGCTGTAGACCACAGGTGTCAAACTCGATTGTGTCACATGACATTGTGACATTTTTTTGCCTTTGTAGAGCCCAGGTGGACATGGCCCACGAGCCCCCAGTTTGACACCGCTGCTGTAGACCCATTCCTTGTTTAATTACCCAGTTCCATTTACAACAACCAGTTCATTAAGCAAAATAGTTGCTAAGTGAATACAGAGAGAGAGAGAGATACTGGGAAGATTATTGGTTCCTACTATCTCATCCAGATGATGTCTTCCATCAGCTGTTCCAGTATTACTTTCTCTCTGAAATGTGTTGTGGTCAAGCATACAAACTTAGTTGTAAATACTAATAACAATACTAATACTAATAAATGTTAAGCAATTGTTTTATTTTGTCTCGCTCTAAGAATATGACAGTATCTACTTCAGATTATAGGTCAAAGGAAGAATAGCAAATAAAACTCTTTTATCAGTTGTATTTTTTTAAAATCCAGATTACCTTGAAGAGTTCTTGAAACTCAAAAAATCTTCTATACCTTCATTTGGCCTAATATTGCCTGTGTGGATTTTTAATTTGTTTCTCATCACCATCAGAGGATCTATGCTGTTCAGGAGTGATGTTACAATTTCTTTTCCTAAGATATAGTAACAGGAGGAAAAAGTGAACTTGCCTTTGCTGAATGAAATTACTGGAGCATATAGACCTGTGATGGCAAACCTGTGACACATGGACCCATATCTGAGGGTACGCGAGGCATTGCTCTATGTCAGCTCCAGCATGCTGGCCAGCTGATTATTGCTCTTCCAGAGGGCGGGGGAAGCCATTTCGCCCTCTCCAAACTTCAAGAGGCTTTCCTGAAGCCTGGGGAAGACGAAAAACTGCCCAACGGGTCAACCGGAGTGAGGCCTGCTCGCATGCATGGGGAGGCAGTGCAGGGGTGAGGGCATTACATTATGGGTGTGGGCATGCATGCGCGCCACCAATACCCCGCTGTCCCCCCACTTTTGGCATGCAATGGCAAAAAGGTTAGACATCACTGATATAGACACTTATTTTAATATTAAATAAATAATCAAGCAAGCTCTCATCCATTTGTGGTCCAAAAGAATCGTGCTAAGTCATAATTCTTTTGGACCACAGATAGATGGAAGCTTGCTTGATTATTTATTTAATATTAAATAATTTGTATGGTTGCCCACCCAACAGGAAACAAACAGGGTAAAAAAAGTCAACAATTAATAATAATAATAATAATGGGCAACTTGGCTCCCAATTATACTCTTCCCAACGGGAACTTACCGATCCCAGTTCCAAGGTCTTTCTAAAGGCCAATTGAATTTCAGCAGCTTGGAGTGTAGAGGCACTCCAGAGGCCACAAATCAAAAAGGCATACCTTGTGGTATGGCACTCTTTAAAAGAAGGGTTCATGTTAGTAAACTCTGTTTTGCAAGTCACAAAGATTCGATTCCCAAATGACAATAAACAAAACCCAAACAACCATACTATACATACCACAGTTTGCAAATCCAGAGTTATCTATGTCCTAATTCCATTTTCTAAGAAAAAACAAACCCAAATCCCTTCTATTCAGAGGACAGATCTCCAAATTTCTAGATCTGGGGAGAACTACCATTAAGCTTCTGGATGAAATTATTCTGATTCTTCCAAAGGTATCTTTGCAAGAGAAAATGATTGTTGTGTTATGATAAAGTAACACAGGCTTATCTTATTTTTTAAGGGATATTAAAACCAGGGCAATTATGTCCCATTTCATGAACTCAAGGAAAATTAGGAATTGGCATTGTGCTTAAACATCGTTATTTGCCTTACCTTGTAGAGTACCATTATCCATTTTCTTTTGCAAATACATGCCTCTTTTACCATCTCAGGTTTTTTTTAACTTAATTTCTGTCTGCTAGCCCAGGCAGCTTCCAAAATACCATTATAATGAAGCTTATAAACATACCGCTCTGAAGGATTATATCCTGAAATCAGGAAAATCTGTTTATCTATTTGTTGTTTGTACTGTGTAATTTCAATTTATATTATTAATACAAAGGATATTTCTGCTATTTTGAATAGCATGTGAACTAAATCTTTTTATCGGTAGAATTATTTCTGCATTTCAGCTAGTTATATTCTTCATTAGTCTTTAAAATGCATTTACTATGTTTTCACGTCAATCTTTTACAAAAAAACCTATGATTTTCTCCTGCAGTTGTGCTGCTTTAGTGCTGTATCCAAGTCCACTGCCCACATAAAACCAATACATGGGTTTATCTTCTAAAACTAAGTGTTGCTGTTCATTCAAAATAACACTCTGTGACTCAACACAGACATACATACAGTAATTCTGAATAATTGGAAGAAAAAAGCTCTAGAACAACCTGTAAAAATCCCTTCAAGCTGGTTATTTGGAAAATGCCTACAAATTTAGGAGGCTCCATGCAGAGTCAAAGCTTTGTATCTGTTGCTGAATAATTTATTAAATATTTATATTAAAAGATCACAACAGGGATCTATACATAGATAGGGGTAAGGAATGAAAGTTTCACATATAAAAAGGAGGGTTGTCTTTTTCTCCCTAATCCTATGAATTTTATTTATCTGTATTATTTATGGTGGGAATTTGTAGTGATTGAAAAGCCTTTGTCTTTTCTATTTGGTTTTCTTTCTTTATTCAACAGGTGATCTGGCTCCTGGATGGAAATTGGTTAGTTTATATGAATTTACACACCACACACACATACACACACACACACACACACATATATATATAAAGATGTGTGAGAACATATATATCCATGATGGTGAACCTATGACACACGTGCCCGAAATGGCACACAGAGTCATGTCGCCTGGCATGTGTCGCCTGTTCCTCTTCCGGGTTTCTGTTGAACATGCATGCGTGAGGATCAGCTGGCCTTCCTACGTGCAGCAGTTCCACAGTTCTGGAAGAGCTGGTCTTCTGTTTTACGGTGTCAGCATGCACACTGGCCAGCTGATCATTGTGCACACATGCACGCCAGTAACCAGAAGACTAGCTGACATGCGTGCCATAAACCAGAAGTTCATTTTCTGGCATGCGCATGCCCCCTGGGCAGATCCTCTTCTGGGTTGCGGCCCCAACGAGCGTCCACGCTCCCTTTTCGGCATCACTGTATGGAGTACATTGTATGCAATACAAGGTGGCAGTTCAGTCAGTGTGGCCTGGGATTCCATATGCCCTTGAGCTACCGCTGGTTGTATTGCAGTTGTTGCTCTCATCTGTTAATACACTCCTTTTCTATCAGGTTTAAGTCTTCAGAAGTAGCCCCATTTGCATCATGTGACTTCATTCTAAATATGTGATGAGGGCCAATGCTGGCAAATATATGTAGTTTGTGCGGACAAGACTTTTCCAGAATCCTTTATTATTATTATTATTATTAACAGAGTTGGAAGGGACCTTGTAGGTCATCTA
>JANHFT010003658.1:128428-146486 GCA_032467955.1 Pseudoxenodon macrops | reverse complement strand
AGTGCTCCTGGGGCCGGGGAGGACAAAAACTTTTTTTTTCTTACTTACCTCTTTGAAATCTTGGTACATCTTATACATCGAGGCGTCTTATAGTCCAAAAAATACGGTAGTTCATTTTTAAAGTTTCTTTAGTTACAGAATTCCAGCCTTCCCATATTTCATTTGTGAAAGTATGTCCTTGTCATTGATATTAGCAAAAAGAAAGAACGAAAGAAAACCAGAGTGAAAAATAACTAAAGAAATTAAGAGATGACTTCCAACCTTCTTTTCAACAGATATTAACAAACCCATCATCTACCCTTCCTCTTAACTGTTGCAGGAATCCCTTCAGCCTCTTATTTAATTCTCATCTTTTTCTATCACTGAAATCATTGATGATCTCATCAATCATTTCACTCTTTTCTTCTTCTTGTAGCCAAAATTCCTTCGAAGGTTCTTTTTTAAACAAAACCTTTTTCTTTATTATATTTCTTTGCTAGTCATGCAAAAAGTTCAATTTTAACATCAAAATTTAAAAAACACATTAGCAAAAACGAATCGCCTTTTTAAATAAAAAAAAATCAATTTAAACTGAAGTATTTTTATGTAAATACTAGATTTTTTTGTGGCCACCTTTTCTGAACCCAGATTTTAAATTTCTTTATATGCTTAACTAGGCACTGGTATGGGCTTCATGATGCCTTATTTTTATGGTGCTCCCTATTTTGCAGGAGGCTGGGGCCAGGTTAGTTAATTCATTTCAGAGTACCAAACTCCAGGCACAGTGGAACAATCAGCGCAAACTGATATTGCTTTTGGGTGAATATGGGAACACGTTTCTTAGCCTTTGCTTGAAACCCAGATTTGTAATGCTTCTGCCATTGTAGCTACTTGTCTGAGGAAAATTAAAAGTTTAGTGAAAAGATGATGGAAAATTGATGGAAAATATTGGCATGAGTTTTGAATGGAATCCTCAGATTTGGGGATTCATAATTAACACAACCAGGGAATTTTAGTTTTATTCTACTGGACTAGGAAACCCTCAACAGTATGTCATCAAAAGAAACTCCAAAGTCTCTTATCTAGTTAAAAGTGAAAGAATTGCAACCCATTGCAACCATGATTTGGTGATATTTATTACAGAAAGTATATCTGACAGTATATTGCTGTTGTATTAAAGTTTTGTTTATTAGGAGTAAGTCTTAAGCTAATTCACTGCTCTTGTTACACATTCAGATTTGGGATGCCCAATTTGTTATATTCAAATTTGTTCTGCTAGAAAGCAGCAAATTGTAACATCTAACTGACAGATTAGGAAACCAAGCCTTGCTAAGCAATCTTTGTAGTAATAATCGTTATCACAATTAGCATGTTACCGAGAGAATTATTTTGAAATCAGTATGTGAATTAGGAAATCAAGAATGCAGACTTTAAAAAAGTATGTGGTTGAACTCAAATTTCATTCGAATCTATATTATTAGGATCCTGCATTCAATTTTTCTAAGCCCCTGACCAAACCACTGTTTCAGCTAACTTCTTTAAAAGTATTTCAAGACAGACATTTCCTGAATAGACTGTTATACTGATTTTGAAACTGATACACATTCTGATTTTTAGGCTCCTGTAATTCCGGTGATCCAGTGTGGTCTGGCCATTCACCTCCACCGCATCAAGAAAACTGGGTCAGTTTTGCAGATAATACACCAACCAGTACTATTTTAACCATGCATCCTGCTTCTGTCCAGGTGTGACATTTTATTAGTATTATTTTATTTGCTTCATTCCAAATAACGTCAGTCATTTTCATATTGCTGCTAAAGATTTGTGCTGTGTCTTCACATGTCTTTTAAGATTAAGCTCTAATTTCATTCTTCTTTTCTCAGAATGTAATCTGGCATTGAACATGTATCACTGAAGATTCTTGGTCAAGGAATCTTAATTTTAAAACTCATTTGTAAAACCAGCTGTCAGCTTTTCATTTTATTTTTTTTATGTTTTAAAACTCTTCTGTGCACACTTTTCATAACATTATGTTGCTTATGTGGCTGTTGTCATTTCAAATTATTTATTTATCTGTCACATATATCTGCCCATCTCAAGATAAGAGGGACTGTAAGTGGCTTACAGTAAAAGCAATTATAACATCCAAATATTAAAACTACAATTAAAAGACATCAATAATTAATAATAAAACAACAGACAGATTGGGATGTTAAAAACAATGCAGCCATTTCATCAAATCATCATTTCATTGAGATCTCCAGGCCTGCTGACCCAGCCAGTTATGCTTTAAGAGACTTCCGGAAAGATTTCAAGGATGGGACCAATCTCACCTCAGTGGGGATGATGTTCCAGAGGGCGGGTACCATGGCAAATAAAACCTTCTCTTGCTAGAGGAAACTCTTTCATAGATTGGACCTGCAGCATATTTCCTAATACAATGGACAGATGTAATTGCATGGAGTTGGTCACTCAAGCCTGGCCCCATGCCATAAAGGACTTTAAAGGTCAAAACCTGCACCTAGAATGGAATCCAGAAGTAAACTGGCAATCAGTGCAACTCACAGAGCAGAGGTGTCATGTGTACTGTTCTCAGGCAACACATCCCATTATCCACGCCTTTGCATTTTGCACCCTCCCCGATCTTCCAGATACTCTTCGAGGGCAATCACATGTAAAGCGTATTAAAGTAGTCCATTTGATGGGTGACCAGGGCATCCATGAGCACAGTCTCCCGATCCAGATACGGGCACCACAGGTGCATAACACAAAGCTGTGCAAAACCCCTCCTAGTTATGATTACCACCTGCTCTTTGAGCAGGAGTCACGAATCTAGAAGGATCTGCAAGTTGTGCACTAAATCTATTTGGGACACTGCAACCCAAGTACCAATGATGGCATAGTATCTGAGCAAGAGGGCCCCAAAACCCAGAGTCACTTAATCCTGTCAGGATTCAGATGAAGTTTGGTGTTCCCCATCAGTGTATATAAAAAGACAAGTTACATTTGTCAAGAACAACACGTAATGATACTCATAGGGTACAAATAAGCAATCAAGAAACAATATCAATAAGAGTCGTAGGATACAAGCAACCAGTTACAGTCCTGCAGTCGTAAGTGGGAGGAGATGGTGATAGGAACGATGAGAAGACTACCGGTAGGATAAGATATTGACTGCATTTTGACGGAGCAGAAAAGTGTAATTGGGTATCCTTAGCATTTTGAAGATACCACATTCCATGGTGACACAAGGTCTCACCCAGTGGCTTCATGTTGATGTTGAATAGGAGAAGAGAGAGTACCAGGATAGGAGCTGATCTCTTCTAGCCAACTACCACCGACTATCCACAAGGATACCATGTTGTTGCCAGGTCAAATAGAGCAAGACGGTTTCACAGCCTCCATCCTGCTGCCGCCAGAAATCATCCAAAAGCACAACCAATGCCATTGCCATCCCCTACCGAGGCCTGAATCCTGACTGAAAAAAGCAGGAAGATTAGTTGTCCATTATGATGTGATCCAGTAGTGGCTTCTTAGGGAAGGTCAGACCTTCTTATCCAAGGAATAATTTATTGCCACAAGAGCTCTCCCACAAGACAGCAATACTACTTATATAACTGCTTCACAGGGCTTTACCGCCCTCTCTAAGCAGTTTACAGAGTTAGCATGTTGCCCCCAATAATCTGGATCCTCATTTTACTGACCTCAGAAGGATGGAAAGCTGAGTCAACCTTGAGTCGGTGAGAATCGAATTGCTGGCAATTGGGAGAATTAGCCTGCGGCACTGCATTCTAACCACTGTGCCACCCCGGCTAGCAGTTTTAGTTAGACAGGAGGGCCATGGATCTAGAGAGGTGGCTAGGTGGCTGAGCTCACAGTCATAAGGACCCTCTAAATATTGAAAAAAAATTACCCATCTACTCAGCTAGCAGTAGTCAGAAGTCTACAATTGTTTCCTTTTTTGAGGCAAATAAATACAGAAGATTGTCAATAAAGGTAGAAAATGCTGAAGGCAAATATTTTATTGCAGGACCAGACTACAGTACGAACTGTAGCATCAGCTACAACCACAAATGAAATTCGTAGGCAGTCGAGTAGTTATGATGATCCTTGGAAAATAACAGATGAACAAAGGCAATATTATGTAAATCAGTTTAAAACTATTCAGCCTGATCTGAATGGATATATTCCAGGTAAGCTTTTTAAGCACATGTGATGAATAATTGTATAATTATCTAATATTAGACTGATTTTACAAAATGTACCTACCGGTAGTTCAAATTTCAGTAAAGAGATTCCTGGCATGTAGTAACTAAAGATGTTACTGAAAGAGTTCTTCATTTTCTTCTGCACCTTTAAGAAAACCGAGCCAGGGAATGAGATTGTGAAGAAAGAAATTTCCATGCAGCTTTTGGTATTAATTTCTGCTAGATCAGAGATCCTTCTGTTAATAGAAAGAATTCTTTATTCATAAGAGAGCCTATTTATTGTGTAAGCCCTTTTGTGAATTTCTTAGCTTTAATGTTTTGTAATGTTACCTACATTTGCATTTTTGAACTCATTATGCTCCCAGCCCCCAGCCTAGTGTATCTTTAAAAACTCACTACCTTTTTTGTCATAAATAAAGCTTATACTAAATATACAATTAAGGTTTTAATTCTAGTTTGAAAGGCAATTTTTTTTACTCTGGATAAGATGGTTGACCAATACATTTTACAAATAAATAAATAAATTTAATATTTTTAGGTTCTGCAGCTAAAGAATTTTTCACAAAATCAAAGCTTCCTATTCTTGAACTTTCACATATCTGGTAAGTTAAAGTATAATTATTTAAACTCATCGTTCTAAGAGCCCAAATTATTTGATAATAAAACTGAAATGTCTAGCAACCAACACTAACATTTACATTGAAATCTCTTTGTCTTAAAAATAAATGTAATTTAGAAGCTTACTCATATTTCCATTAAAATTGAGTAAGTTTCCATTTGACGTCATCTCATATTAAATTTTGTTGTAATTACCAAGGAAACAAACGTAAAACTTTATACTTATATCCAAATGAGACCAGGTAGTCTCATTTAGTGACAGTAACTGGGATTGACCATTTCATTGTTAAGCAAAGCTATTGCTAAGTGAAACCACAACTGTGCTTGTGATCTTACTTCAGCTTTCCTTTGCTTTATGAAGGTCATAAATGCGACAGCTGGTCCTGAAATTACTTTTGTCATCCCTATCAAAACAGTTAATAAACAAAGCAATCGCTAAACAAGGATTACATGTATTAGCTCCAATCAGTAGAAACAAATTAATCACAACCTCTGCCTTTTGTTTTCTGTATGAAGTAAATACGACATAGTCTGGGCTCAATTATTATTCAAATAATATTTTTTATACATGCTTTTATGTCACATTAAATATTTGGGGCTACAATTTCATTAATATTGTCTGATAAGATTGGTAATCTAGATGGCATCAGTTTGCCTACTATTTTTTAAGGAGCTCAGTTTGATGTACTTTCCATACTATCACTGCAAGTCTAAAGGGGCAAGTGTTTTGAATGCTTCATTGGATAAGATGCTCCCTTCACATTCTTTAAGAAATAGTTGTCGAAATGTAATTTGTTATTAGCTTTTCTTGCACAGCAGAAAATTAGGGTTCTCTTCAAGGTTTCAACAATACTGAATGCCAAGGCTTTGATTCTGAGTTAATATTGTGTGAATAGATGGGTTTCTGATACATTACAGGTAGTCCTCAACTTAACAACAGTTTGTTTAATGACCATTCAAAGATACAAGGGCACTGAAAAAAGTGAGCTATGACTGTTTTTCACAGTTACAACCTTTGCAACATGGTCATGTCGTCAGAATTCAGATACTTGGCAACTGATTCATATTTATGATGGTTGCAGTGCCCTGGGATCATGTGGTCCCCTTTTGTGACCTTCTGACAAATAAAATCAATGGGGAAGCCAGATTCACTTAACAACCGGGTTACTGACTTACCAACTGCAGTGAGTCATTTAACAACTGGGCAAGATAGGTGGCAAAATGGAACAAATCTCAAATGTGTCACTTAACAGAAATTTGGGGCTCTATTGTGGTGTAAGTCAAGGACTACTTGTACAAACACGTTTTGCCAAAGAGGCATGAAAAACGATTGCCATTGCTAATAATTCTCCTGCATCACCTCTATGTGTAGAGTACCCGTAAGTACTCTTATAACTCTTTGGATAATTTTTTCAAGGTTTTCTTTTTAAAAAAAAATTGAGGTAGATAGTTTTTTTAATTGGTTATTGTTCTTCATCCCAATAGGAGCATTCCATGAGCTCATGGATTCTCAGGATTCAATGAATTGTGTTTTAAATACAATATGCCAGACTATGAAAGGCTAATGTTTACCTTGGAAAAATATCTGGTATTTTGAAAAACTTCTTCAAATTACTTTTTCTCAATTTGAAAGACTTTGGGAAAATACAGAAAATGTTTTTTTTTTTTCCCCCAAAAAAAATAAGTACAATAAAGTTAAATAATTTCATTTCAGGGAGCTGTCGGATTTTGATAAAGATGGTGCATTAACACTGGATGAGTTCTGTGCTGCTTTCCATCTAGTGGTTGCTAGGAAGAATGGTTATGACTTGCCGGAAAAACTACCTGAAAGTTTAATGCCCAAGTTGATTGATTTGGAGGACTCAGCAGGTACTTTCCCCCCCCCCCTCCAAATTAGTTGCTAAAGGATGTGTAACACAAACTGTACTGCATGTGCCTTGCAATTGTTTTATTTCATTCTCTTGTGTGTGTCAGTATAAAACTGATTTTATTTTTGAGACAGAAGCTTCTGTCCTTATGTATGTAAGCTACAATAGCTTATCAAAAATGTAAGTTGATTCTACTTGCATTTACTCAAGCATTCTATTACAGAAGATAATTCAACTTCCAATTAATTGTTATTGCTTCTATTGCTTTCGAAGTTTGCCCGTTTGTCAATAATTCTAGGTGGCTAAAGTTTATATTTCAAAGCTAGTCTCTTATTCTCTATCATGTAAATTATGTGTGTGTTCAGTAACTAATATGTTGAGGGAAAGACGGAATTCACATGAAATGTTTATCTTACTGTGAAAAGTCCTTTAAATTTTTGTTTTGTGGGAAACTATTATTCAGCTAGCTTCAAAATGTTTTTTTTAGATCCTTGTAATGCTACATGTCTGCTTATTGGAGAGAAAAATATATTTCACCTGTGTTACAATTTAATCAAACAATTTAAAATATAAAAATAAAGAGGATAGTTTGTATTACTAACAAAGCAACGTGCACCATATCCCAACCTAGCAACCTCCTTTTTACAGTAGGAACTAGTAATGTGTTTTAATGATATTTTATAATGAACACACCTAACGATTATACTCTAATGCCATGAAGGATTTAATCAAGCAGTCTTTTTTTCTGTATAACATAATATGTGGCCAAGTGCTATCCTTTAAGGGGAACCTCTGGAAGAGGTTCCCATAAGAGTCTATTAATAAAACAGAAATTTTGCACTTTCCCTATCTTTGCAAAAGTTCTTGCAATCTCATTGAATTTTCTAGATCCTGGCCAGTAAAGTCACCCTATGATTGTTCTCATGTTTGGTAGCCATCAAATGTATGAAACTAGAAAGCTGCTAATTGTTTGTTGTTCAAAGAAACTATTCTTTGTTCTTAACATGTGGAATCAATAAAATTAAACTATAAGAAAAAAAATTGAAAAAGGAAAAGATTAGGTTATTTTGCCTTATCATTTTGAAATTTCTGCTATACCTATATGAAATAGGTTGAATTCAAAACATGAAATAACTTTCCTTGTGCAATATAGCTTTTCTGGTTACTTCCCTTTTCTACCAGAGTGTCCAGCATTTTCAGGCTAGTGGGCATATCTCCTATTTTGATGTAACCAATCATAAAGCACAATTTTTACAGGAAGGCAAACTGATAAGGTTGAAAGAAAAATAGTTTGCACGGAGCTGACAAAACAAAATTGCTACTTTATGGCAGGTAAATTGGTCATGCAGGGGCAAAGCCTACACAATACATGTATCAAAACAAGTGAGGGGAATTAGCAGAACAAAATGTAAAAATAATTAAAATATCATATACAGTATGGAGTATTTCTAGCCCAAATACACTTGCATAGTTGTCTCTTTTCCTAGACCAGGGTGTCAAACTCACAGCGTCAAGGCATCACATGACATATCACAACTTTTTTCCCCTTCGCTAAGCTGGGGGTGGGAGTGGCCAGTGCATGACGCATCTGGTCTACAAGTTTTATACCACTTTCCTAGACTATATAGTACAGTTCAAAATAAAACAATGGGCTACTTAACTATTATTTTACTTTCTGAGAATGTCCATAAGGCCTACAGTCATTAAAGGGAATAGAATCGTATGTGGTCAGTGATACTTTGGTTTGCAATAAAATTGAAAGACTTTTTTAATGTAGTGGGGCAGAGAGCAGGATTAATGACAAGACTGTCCACGAACCTTGTGACTTCCCAAATATCCCATGGGGAATCCGTTCTACGAATTTACAATGGAGCTAAGTGTACTACAACGTGCTGGAGAAATAAAGTATTGTTCTCTGTATAATGGGATCTCTGAAATGAGTTGATAAACGTTCATAAATAACCTACATTATATGTATATTCCATGCATTAATTATGAAATTGCAACAAACTATTAACACTCAGTTTTAAAAACATTGCTTACAATGTTGTGTTTGGCTTTTGTAGTGGTTCCTGTTTCAGAAGTGGGGGATCAATCTGCTGAGGTAGGTTTTGCAAGTTCCCCAGCAGAAGCACCGCCAAGCAAATCGCCATCAATGCCATCACTTAATCAAACGTGGCCCGAACTGAATCAAAGCAGCGAGGTTAGCAAAATATACCTTATTATGCTTAGAAGTTCCTACTTTAAGAATGAATGTATAACACAATGTAGATTGGATTGTGTTATAAATTTAGTGTTGCTGTGTATAGCCTTGATCCTTGTCATGATAACTGGAAATTTGGGATAGTTGTCATGATAACTGGAGAATATATTGGGATTATACACAAAAACTCAGTTTTTTTCTTTTTCTTTCCCTGGTCTTTAAAACAAAAGTTATTCTGTCCGTCCATGATTTCTGTTCTAAATCCTGCATAGGTTCTTTGTTAATTTCTTGAGGGTGATTTCAACTCTCTATAAAGTAGAGAAGATTAGAGATCTTCCCTTTGGAACAGTTCAGTTTATTTTTTGCTGTTAGACCACAGTAAAAGATAAAGTCCCACTTGAGGTGACTTGGACTCCTAGTGACTGTCTATATTTGCTTGTCAAAAGCATGGATGTGATTTGCCATAACTTTTTTTGCCTTCCCTTTTTTATTTCCCTAATCTAAATCTCTAATCTACAATTTTAGAAAATTTCTGGTAGTTTCCCATTCAAATGCTAGTCATGGTCCAGTCCTATTTAACTTTCTGGGATTATTTAAATTGACTAGATTCTATTCCCCTTCTGACCTAGACCAGAAAGCACATGCAAGTCTTTTTGCCTATATCTAGTACAATCAGGATTCCATTTAAATCAGTCTGGCCATTGACTGGGAATTAGATTTCAATACATTTGAAAAATTCTTGTTTGGTGAAGGCTCTTTTTTAATATACGGTAGTAATTTTATTAAAAATTACAATTGCAACAATAAAACTAATATAAACTAAAAAAATAGAAAGTGCATAAAAATAGAAAATAGAAAAAATAATATCATAAGGAAAAAAGGGAAATAAATATATTAAAAAAGAGCTTACCTCTTCATCCTAAGTATAAACAGCCTCTTCTCCTAAAATACAAATGATCTCTTCTTCCCATGTCTCACCTCTTATCTATAAACAAATCTTTAGAATCTCATCATTCAGTCCTGATCAGCAAAAGTCTATTAAGGATTACCAGAGATAACAATACATCTATTTTAACCTTGGTCAAATAAACCAACTTTATATTCCTTCTTTTTACTTTTAACAATCCTGATCTTTAATCCCTTTCACTAATGTGATAGAACTTGATTTCTTTTGTTTTGTTTTTTGTCACTTCTTCCAAAATTCTTTAAAGCTTTAATAAGCCTCTTTTGTAGGAAGATTATACAGGTCACTCTCTTGGTTTGCTATTTGTATGTTCCTTTTAATTATTAAGAGATCCACTGGATCTATTGTATCATCTTTTCCCATATCATTCTTGTAGCCTATCTTTTTTAAGTCCGCTTTCAGATCAGTCTCAATCTTGTTAGGTAAAAGTTCTTCTTCCATAACACATTTTAAATACAGGTCAGACCTTGTTGAAATTAATTTCTGGGTCCACTGTTCAAAACCCTAACCCTTTTATCAAGTGTGTCCAGTCTTAAAATATTTTGCCTCATTCTGTATTGGTAAGTCAAGAATAGGTATAGTAGAGAACATTCTGAGGGTCTAGAAATGGAAAGCTGATAACAATTTTACCAATTACTTCATTAAAAAGTCATTATTTCAGTTTTCCCTCTGTATTTCAAAATTTTAATTCTGTCCATTGGTCTTGGAAAGGGTGCCTGCCTCCATTTTGGGGCAACAGAGAATGGAAGATAAAGCCCAACCTTGAAGAGAAAAAAATATACAAATCTTCATTACAACTATTGGCTTATTAGATGGCTCAGCAGTCTAAGCAAATACAGAGAGTCAGTGACCATTTGAAATGACGATGGCACTGAACGAAGACTGCTGCCCAAAGTTACTACCATTGCAGCGCCCCCACAATCATGTGGACGAAATTCAGACTTTTGACTAGAGAAACGCTGCAGCCTGTCTTTTTCCCATCCCACCCTGCTGGGTCCCTGTAACCTTTGGGTTTGTTTACCATCCCGTTGGGTCTACATCCTCTTCCCTACACCCCATCACAGTTCTGTGTCTTATCTTTTCTGTAGTTTTCCTTAGAGAAGCAGCTGTTTAGCCACGAGGCCTTCCTACACAGAGCCCCAGCATCATTCAAGAAGTGGACATCATTTTGCAATGAATTGTGGCTCCTTCGAAATGGTGTCCACTTCAAGGATGATGCCATGTAGCTCCATACCGTATAGGAAGGCTGAGGGGTGAAATGGCTGGTTCTCCTTTAGAATGGAGAGTTCGCCAGTCCACTCCTTAGCTTCCCCATGTATTCTAGAGGCTGTGTGGTGCCATCCCAGAACCAGGCACCATTTTGAAATGGCTGCAATGAATTGTGTTGCCTGTGGGTTTTCATTCTTGTTGATTGAGGAAGTACACATTTTGAATGCTTTGCCACATAATGCAGAACCTTTAATAACAGAGAATTGGAATGCTATCATAGAGATATCTTGATGGACTAGCTCTCTGGGAAGTTTGGGTTCATGCTAGTTAGATATTGCTCTCCCTTCCATTGGAAATATCCAAGAGTCTTAAGGTACTTGTTCAAAAGATTGCTGACTGATATTGCTAATTTCTGTCAAGATGAATCTGATACTTGGGTTGCATCTTCAGGGAAACAGGGTATATTGAAAGTTAAAGGGGGATCTTGTTGACCTATTGGATGCATACCATTTGAAAGGAAACATGTTATTGTAACAGGATGTAGGGAGAATGTGTTCTTTCCTGACATAGGCAACTAGATTCCTATAGCTCCAAAAAATAAGGTGGCAATCTCCAGTAAGACCTTTGATCATATTCTTCTGGCATTTAGCTCAGAAATGGAACCCGAGTTTTTGTTAGGTTGGAAGCATTGGAGGCAGGAAATGGAGCGGGGGTCCTTATAAAAGAGGCCAATCGTAATTCCTGGTACATCCAGAATATTCAAAAGAGCCAATGTGTTTTGGAGCAAGCTGAACCAAAATCTCCAAAACACAATTGTATTGTTTCAGATTTGAAATATTTAGAATGACTTGTTTTGAGTTTATAATGTTCTGTTCTGATTCTAAAAATCAGCTCAGAAAACCATAAATCTACTATTTTTTGGGATCTACACTATTTATGTAGATCCCTTAAAAACTTCATTACTAGCTGAACAAATGATCTCTTCCAGTCTCTTGACCTCAAAAAATGCATTTTAAAAAATTTATCAATTAAAGCTATGTCCTGCTTTTCTACGGTATAAACAATCTAGATAGCTTACAATAATTAAATAATGTGAGATACAGAAAAATAATGGTAAAGATCAGTAGTTAAAATAAAATTGAATATTAAAATCACTACAATTAGATTGTTACAATAATTAACAAAAACCTTACTAGAAACCTTCCTTTTTTATTATTCCCAGCTTTGAACACATTAATTTACTCTTAATTGATTAGATATATCAACATGAAAATGATCTTGCAGAGTTGGAGTCCATTAATACAATACATGTCAGAAATTAGTAGGCAGCAAACTGAAACTTAAAGGAACATGAAGAGACTCGGTAAAAAAAGGTAGCATTGCCCATAGTCAAATGCCATAAGGTCTTTGCATATTAGATTGATACCACAAGTGGGGCAATAAAACAGGCTGTGACATCATCATGGAAGCATGAAACACAGTGGAAATTAGAGAGGATTACACCAGCTGCAGTTAAAACCTTTGATGTATATCAAATTTCATTTCAGTGTTTTCTGCATGTCATTAGAAAGTTGTTTGCTAGCTTGCTAAATTCCTCATTTTATCCTGGAAGAGTTGTGGGAGGTACTGAACTGCTTTCTACTTATCATAAATACCTTATATTATACAAAAGATATTGGATAATATCTGAATATATAATTAATGCAAGGAAATTTTATAGTTACCGCAGAATTCTTTGAATCACCGATTCTTTACAAACTGCAGATTGCTTTTCAGACAGGCCAAATTAAGTTTAGAAAGCTGCTACTGAAGAAACCCAAAAGTTTTATCTGTTAGTCTTGCTAATGGGTTTTTGAATTCTATCCATTGTACCTAATACTATATTTTTTTAAAAATTAATCCCACTATATGGCACATTAGATTGCTACATTACTGTGTATAGATTTCTTTTTAATTTCTGAAATTTTTCAGAATATTCATATAAGGATATATTAGATTTTAGAGTTCTGACTAATGACGAACAACATGTATATATATTATCCACATTAACTTTCCTTTGTACACTCTCCCAGCTAGGTTTAATTTGTTTATCCAAAAGCAACTATATCTCCAACTAGGTTCACCCTTAGCATAAGCAGCTCCTGCTTTGCTAGGAAAACATGTACAGTCCATTTGTTTAAATGTTTGATATGTCTAATAATTAACTCACCATTCCACTAACAGAGATATTAACATTTCCTTCCAAGAAGGAATCTTGAGCATTGAATCTCAGACCAAATCCTTCATTGCTTGGAAACCCGATTATTTCTGTTTTGCCTGTATCTTAGTTTATGCATGAAAAAAAAAATGACTTGGCAGTTATATATTTCAACGGAGCATGTCTTAGATCTTACTAAAATGATTGCTAAAGCAATCTTTCCTTTTACATTGAATACTTTGAATTTAATTATCAAGCATCATTCAATACATTGAATACTTTGAATTGTTCAATTATCGAACATTTTTAATTGATGTATAAAATGTACTTTATTAGAAATGTTTTCAGGTATAGCAGTGGCAATTTGCATGTGATTCTTTTAATTTTTTTTCTAATATAAAGATATATTTTATTTCTGACCTTATGTGAAGAAAATTTATTAATTTTTATTTAAATGAAAGACAAGATTCTAGAAAAACAAGGAATCTTACATAATTGGTAGCAATAGCAGCAGTGACGTTTAAAAGCTTCTGTTTTCTGTAATTTTGATTTTGTTAAAAAGTTCTCAATCAGTATGCTGACTTTCACTTTCAAATTGATTTGTTTAATCTTTACAGTATTTCACGCTGATTCAAAAGATTTTGCAAGGCAGAATCTGAAAACTGTTGAAATGTATATTTTGGCTCCCTCCCCCCCACTCCCCTATAAAAAACAACTGCCATTACAACCTCTGAACTATGCTAAAATCTTCTCCAGGGGTGACTCTATTCTCATGTTGTCTCTCCTCTGTCTGTTCAGCAGTGGGAGACATTTAGTGAACGCTCTTCCAGCTCACAAACTCTGACCCAATTTGATTCTAACATTGCACCAGCTGATCCTGTAAGTCAATCACTTAGCTTGCTTCTTTGAAATTAATTTTATTAACTCCAAATTTTCATTAATTGTTTTGGTTTTGCATGTTAAGTGGGGGAATGGTAAACAATTTAATGATTTGTTCTGCTTTAAAATTCATCAAAGGGTCTTGTCTGTCACTGCCAACTAAAATAACGAAATATTTTAGAAGTGCAAAAATAAAATTAGGTCTGTTCTTTTCTAATATCTGCCCCAATATTTTGAGATGTATATTTAATTGTGGTTTTTTTTTTAAAGGTTGGTAAAACATTTTAACTTGAGTTTTCTTTACTGATAAATGTGTTGGAAATAAAATGAGTACAAATGGTGACTTGTCAAAAGCTACTGTGAACCTGGACATCCAGGACCATCTCGTTTTTCTGGATCCAGTTCTCTTTCTGTTACACCCAAAAGCTTCTTACATGAATACACCCTTTGAAGACATATTTCACTTATTACATAATTTAAACCTTTTCCCATATCCTTCACTGTTCATGGAAATGCATGGGTGCCATGGGTACTGTCAGGCACACATACTTCATCATACGATCTTGTACACAAGAAAGTTAGACTAAATATAATAACGTATCCCCAAAGAACTAATATTTCACCTCATATTATTTCTTAGAATTTATTGTTGTTGTCAAATGTATATGAGGGACGACTCTCAAAAAATGCTCTATTGATGACCAGAGTGTCTGTTGCAGATTGTATGAGTTATCAGTTCTGTAATAGCTTTTATATAAGCATATACATATATATATATATATACATATATATAAAGTATAAGCATATAAATATTTATACACCATTATGAGCACACCTTGAATTGGACTCGGACAACAACCAATAAGTATAAAGAGGTTGCTTTATTAGTAGGATAATGGGTACCTCTTGGAGGCACCCCTCACAAATTGTGCTACTACACTCAGCCATTTGCAATGTTTTGATCATTCTCAAGGGCTGCCATACATTGCAGTAGTCCAGCCTTGATATTATTAGTTCATGGATCACCAGATCCTGAGTTAATAAAGGCCCTCCTTGCAATTTGTGTGATACATTAATACAATATGAATAGTGATCCAAGACTACCCCAGATTGTCAACTTGTTTTAAAGAAGAGCCTAGCTCCATCAGAACTGCTACTTGTCAAAGTCTGATGTCGTCAAGCATTCAGAATCAGTATTCCATAATCAGGGTGGATTTGATTTCAATCAAGATTTAACCCTTAATCACAGAGGTCATAGTGACTGCAACAGTTTTCCAAAATGTTCGGAACACCCCTATTTCTAGAAAGGGACCGTTCCATATAATTTATAAAATGTCTTAATTTGATCAATAAATGAAAATTGTAACTATACAAAGTAAATGTAACAACATATCCCACCTATTGTTTTCATAGATTAAGAAAATTGTATGAGCAGTCATTATGACAAAATAGTATATCTGTGGTTAAGGGTTAAATCACTAGTAAAAAAAGCTTGATTTAAATCAACTTACTTTAAATCATAATTTTTAAAGAGCAGCTGTCATTTCTATCCCGCAGCAGCTCCTCCTCTGACACACTGTTTGACTCATCGACAGTCCCAGTATTGCCTCATGCTACATAACTAAGCTCCATTTCATGCTGAATAAACTAAATTATTAATGTATCTTAAATAGAAAACTACCTTTAGATATATTTTTACTCCAAAAGCATTTTATTAAAATAAATTTAATTTTTTAAAAATCCCCTCAGAAACAGTTGAAGCACTTTTTAAAAGATTTAAAATTTCACTTAAGCCTTCTCTTTTTGAATATTGGATGAATTTTGTTTCTATTCTTCTTTTCTTTGCCATCACCTTTTTATTCTATATTTTTATTTTGTGTTTTATCCAATTGTGTTTTATCCCACTTTAAGATGATTTTGTGAGGTAAAAATATATTATTAGTAGTCTATGCCTAGAAATGACTGAATTGGAATATTAAGCCCACATTGTCATTAAAAGAGATCAAGAACAAGTTACTTGTGATTTCTTCAAAGCAGGATAAGTAGCGGAAAGAAAAAAAATTAAGATATCAGCAATAAAAAGTTTTTATATAATCCCATGTCTGCAGTTTTCTTGATTATTGTATACTTAATATAAGCAAACTAACTTGTTATTGACCTTCCTATCCAGAACTTTGCAGCTTATTAATATAAAAAAGGCATACAAAAATGGGGAAAGATAAAAATCTAATAATAATAAACTCTGCAAAGAAGGTGAAGAAACAGTGGACCACCAATAATTAGGTGCTGCAAAGAGATCATATAGATTGAGTACAAATAGCAGCATGACAAAGTGGCAACAATGGTGTATCGTAAATTCTGCAAGAAATACCACTTATCTGCAAGCAAGAACTGGTGGGACCACAAAATAAACAGAAAATGAAGAAACTAAAGTGCTCTGGGACTTTAACAAGCACCTGGCATATAAAACTTTAGACTAACCATTGTTAAAAAGAAAGCTAAGGAAGTCTGGAAAGTTCTTTGTTGTTGCAGTACCTGGAGACAAGAAAATTGAAGAGAGAGAATAGAAGAAAATCACAAAATACAAATAGAATAGAATATTCTGTTCTACAAACAGAAGTAGGACAACGGAGGCAAAAGAAAGCAGAATAACAATAGTAATAGTTGTTTTGGCTGCAATCCCAAAACATCTGGAGCACAGGTTGAATACATCAGTATTGATAAAATCACCATCATTTAAGTACAAAAGGCGTTTTTACTCAACAGCTTACACTGCAATGATAGCTTTAACACCATCAAACAAGATCTGCCTATCCCATGTTCTTGGGAAGGACTTGATAAGTGGATAAAATGCCAAAACCAATCTAAAACTTTTGGCTGACTGTAAACAACAACAACAGTAATAATAATAATAATGCTCCTTTGAACTAATTTGTGTTTCCTGCCTAAGGTCTGTCCTCCACAATGCAAGAATCAGTGCCCTAAAGCAGAGATTCTCAAATTGTGGGCTGGAGGTCCCCAAGACCTTTTCAGGGGGCTCACAGAGTGAAATAAATGAACATTTTAAAATGTCTCAATTTTAATTTCTAATACAATAAATAATAATAGATATAAGCCACAGAAACCAAAGCTGTTTGTGTTCCTCAATTATTTTTAAGAAAGTAAAGGGTTCCTGAACCGAAAATAGAGACCAAGATATTTGAAAACCACTGCCTTAGAACATCTTTAGCTCTTTATTTCATGTTATATTGCTGCTTAGTAACAAAGTTTGCCTGAAACATGGAAATATTTATTGTTCTATTAGTAGTCTTCCAGTTTACCATATTGAATGTAGTTATGCTACTTCAGATCACAGGCAGCTAATTTTTGCTTCCTTTATTTTGCTTTGTTTGAACTTTTGTCCAACATGGTTTTCCTATAGCTAGCCCTTCACAATTAATAAGGAGCACAATAAAAATATAACATTTTTTTCTCTTTGGAGGTGGGGATGCATTTCTGTCTAGTTTGCTGATGCCTGTCTCTGCATAAATTATTAGGCACTATATGAACATGTTATCAGTTTATGGGCAGAATATTTCATAAAAAGTGCTTTGGGAAGTTTCACACTTGTTTACTAGTAACTACCAATGTCCTTTGCTTTGATATTGAGGAAAATAGCCATGTTTTCCCAGTGAAATGTTGTGTGCCTTTGTGCAATGTTAGCAAAAGAGCCGATATTCACTATGTAAGATCCCAAATATGTGTATGACATATGTGCAAAATGTTAATGCTATTGAATTATAAAAGAAATTTAGAGAGATAGTACCTACATTGTACAGAGTGTTCTTATACACAGTATTTACCATATTTTTTGGAATATAAGACACACACACACACTCAAAAAAAAGAGGCTGATAATTTGGGTGCTTCTTATACTCCAAATGTAGCTTTTTC
>JANHFT010003658.1:59215-86134 GCA_032467955.1 Pseudoxenodon macrops | reverse complement strand
GGGAAATATATTCTGCCTCCTTTAATATTTCCCAGGATATTTCATTTTCTAGGAGAGGGGTGGGTTTACTTCCTACAGCTGCAAAGCCAACAAGTCTTTCTGTTCCTCTAGCAGACAGATTAGATACTACGCAGTGTACTGTTATCAGTCTTTCCTTTGCTGAATCTCAAAAAGAGGCCTCAGAAAGGCATACCACACTATTTCCTGCAACAGCAAAGTTTCTCTTAGTCACCAACTGGAATCAGAAATTCTAAGGCAAATGTTTTAAATCAACCTGTATACTCATTTTGTCAACCTTGCCAACTTTAAGATGTGTGAGCTGAAACGCACAGAATTCTCCAGCCTGCGGCATATAAATCTCCATAGCAGCACCCATGGACAAAAGATATCCCAGAGATATTTCTTGGCTATTTATGGCAGAACAGATTAGCTGTGGCACAGTGAACAGAGGTCCTACCATGTCCCCATCATAAGTCAATTAATCAGTTAGTACCCAAAGCAAGCAATTTTCTCTCTCAGACTGGACATTGACTACTGTACATAGTTTGCAACACAAAAATTGAATGCCGCCAGAGGAAGGAAAGACAAGGAACAGAGGGAAGGGGAGAGAACAAAGAAAGGAAACATGTTTTTCCTCCTTTCCCTTAGGGAGGGCACAGCTATAGACAGACAGATATCTTCAAAGTTTGCAGCTTTTAAGGAATGCAGCAGGCAAGCAGATGCCGGGGAAACACAGTTACGGACTATATATAGCTCTATTGTCAAACCCCCATGTTGCAAGGAAACTCTGCTTCAGCCCCAAGACGGGGAATTTTCTCTTAATTCAGATGGTGAACAAGCATAGGACAAGATTCCCTTCTATCTCTAGCTCTGAACCCTTACAGAAACTTTTGTTGACCGTCATCATTCCATATGCAGAAGAGACCTTAATTTGAAAAGGCATTTACCTTTCTGGTAGAGATTTCCCAGATGACAAGATGAGTGGCTTCTCAGCTTCTAGTCTAAAGCCTGATGCAGATTTATTCTGTTGATTAATCTGTTTGAAAAAAGAATTATTTGTGGAAAATACTTTTTCAATAAAAGGATTTAGAAAGAGAGAGAGAGATGACATGGCATATCTAAGAGGAGCCACAACTCCAAGGGTGATAGGTGTATACTCTGGAACACGAGTGTCAAGCTCACGACATCACATTGCTTTCACATGATGTATTGTGACGTTTTCTCCCTTCATGAAACAGGGGTGGGTGTGGCCTGCACGTGATACATCCATCCCGCGGGCCACCAGTTTGACACCCCTGTTCTAGAACAGTGCTTCCAATCCTTGTCCCTTTTGGAGCGTGTGGACATCCATACCTCTGAAAATGACTAAGCTTGGGAAACACTGCTGTAGAAAAGGCAAGACATCGACGTGCTAAATTCCTGCAGGAGGTATAGACTACCTGCTGAAGGATGAGGAGTAAAGATGACACCATTCATAGAGGCCGAGTAGGAAAAAAGGACATCTGCCAAGGTCTAGCCTCCCAATTCAGGTCTTCGAAGGTCTCTCCTCTATATATTGTTTCCCTTTCATTTTTTCTGTAGCCCCCCCCAAAAAGGAACAAATTTACGAGCAACTAGAATCTATTTGTTAAACAGGAAAAGAAAAGAAGTTGCTGCACATTTTGTCCCTTGGCCTAGGCCGTCACATTCAAGATATGTTTTGTGATTTGGAGGCATTAACAACTGTTAATCCCAAAGACTGTTACAAGTATACAACTGGGAGGAAGAGAGATAATATATTGTCATTCTCTTATTGACATTCCATTTTACATTTAAATTGCAATGGATCTTCCTGCATTTTCTTTTTAATGAATTGAACTCTGGGGAGGTACAGGTTGGGAGCACGTTAATTTGCTCAGAACAAAAGAAAAAGGTAATATTTTTGATTAATACAGATCCCCAGAGTATTGACATTTAATTCCTCTATTGTTGGCTAAACATTTTAGTCTTCTGCTACAAAGATTCAGATTGAATTATTGAAGCCAGTTGAGTGGCTTCAGAAAAATCAATTTGCTGCTGTTTAACAAACTAGAGTTGCCACAAGACTAAAACGGAAAGTATCACACCACCTCTTGAGGACTTAAGCAGTGCCTGTTAAAATTCAGTAAGGGCTGTCAAAATACAGAAAATGCTGCTTGTTGAATACAAAATTTCTCTAAGAAGGAAAAAAGACACTAGACATTAGAGACACTATTTGTACGTGATACAAGCACAGATAGTGTCAGCTGCAGCCATTGGCGAGTACCAGACAAGATGCCATTACCCTACACCATTTTTGCTAGTTCTTAAATTATTTATGTAGGTTTCTCAACGTTGGGATGGGAATGCTGAGAGTTGAAGTTCATGCATTTTAAAATTGCCAAGGTTGAGCAATACTCATCTATGTTAATCTGCATAGCCATTTAAGGCAGTTGAAGAGAGCAGTTTTTCTACCATCGTTATTCAGTCGGAGCTGATGGAAACCTAGGGACAGCAAGACGAGATTAACAAGACCAAGGATTGGCAATGGGGACCCCAGTGCCAACATTGTTAGGCAGATACACAGGGCCCTAAAGCTCACTTACTCAGATTCCTACACTGTTCTCTTTAACACATGCTTAAGCTCTAAGCAATGCGACTCAAAATTATTTTGCAGGTGGAGACGAGTCTTAAGTGAAGCTCTGTATGTAAAGACATAAAAATGTAAACATTTGGGGGAAAATTTATTTATTTATTTATTAAATTTTTATACCGCCCTTCTCTCAAGAGAAAATAATACCTTCATTAATAATTCAGCTGATAATTTAGCCTGGTCATAGATAGATTGGGACAAATGTGGTTGAAATCCAGACTTGTAAAATCCTGAGCTATGGGTTCCACTTATCCAAGGTGGACGAGTTTTGAATAATTCCTCTGAAAAATAAATCCCATTCAATTATATTGTATGTCAGTTTCAAAAGATGGTTATTTATGCTCTCTTTTTCACTGTCAGATTATACTATTAATTTTAAAATCTATTTTAATTTACAGCTAGTTCTAGGTTTTAATAAATTGTGCAAGATTCCTAATCAGAAGAGAATTTATGTATAAATCAATGAGCCACCCACAACTAGACTCACATTTGGGTCTTTATACACATGAAATGCACAAAAATGCAAATTGTTCTACTAAAAAGGGCAAACCATTCATCATATTTGTCATAATAGAAGACTGACATGACTTGTTCAATTTTGTCTCCCTATTCTTTTTATCACAATGCCTGTAATGGAAACATGCCATGAGGGGTGCAAATAAAGGATTTGGCCCACAAATTTATGTCAGGGTTAGTTTAAAAAAAGAGAGAGAGACTACTACCGTGTTTCCTGAAAATAAGATCCAACCAGAAGCCCTAGCACGATTTTTCAGGATGCTCATAATATAAGTCCTACCCCCAAAATAAGCCCCAGTTAAAAATGTCAGCCAGACAGAGGCATTTAATACTGTATTTTCCCAAAAATAAGACATCACCTGAAAATAGCCCTAATACATCTTTTGGAGCAAAAATTAATATAAGACTCAGTCTTATTTTCAGGAAAACACAGTAGGTGTTGAGCAGTAGTGGGTTTCAATTACCAATGCAACAGTTTGAAACTGTGAACGCACATGTGTGGCACTTCTGCACATGCACAGAACCTTCTGTGTATGCACAGATAGTCCGTGATGATATCCTGGCAGGTGGGCGGAGCCTCCCGCCACCACTCGCCTGAACCGGGCTGAACCGGTAGCAACCCACCACTGATGTCGAGACTGCAGCTACACTCTTTGAGGGAGATGGACAGTTCAGAAATGTGAAAAATAAAATAAGCTATAGGGGGAAACTACTGGCATCCAAAGCAAACTGGCACAAGCAGAGAATCTAATTCATAGGAGCAGCAAGGGACAGAGGAGAAAGACTGACTCATTCTATAAACTGCATTCCACTTCCGCAATCATTTGTTATGACGTATAGGAATTCTTCATTAGAGTATTTTACATTCAAGCCCCATGGAAAATAATTACCTTAATTTAAGAAGGCATACACAGACTTCAAAGAGAAGACAATGCCCTAATATTCTTATCACTTTGCTGCATTTGTGAAAAGAGGTCAAACTCAGCCAAACCTTTTGTATTTTTCTGTCTAATGCAATTATTTAAAAAGCTATGTATTTCTGTATATTTATTTCAGATTTTAGTCCTTGGGGCTTGCTATACATTCCTATGCATTTCATATATTCTTAAATACTTAATTATTCCCAGCTGTTACAGATAAAATATGGGATAATAACTGAATCAAAACTGACTTTTGTGTATTGCCAGTCCTCCTCGAATACATTTCTGAAGACATTTTGCTTCCCATCTTTCTTCTTGCTCTTCAATTTTTGTTTTGAGATTACTGGTGGTGCTGTGGTATGTAGTTCTCCTAGGAGTTAGATAATCCAGGCTGGTTGCACAGGCAATATAGTATCGCTTCCAAGCGCCATATTCATTCTTTTCAGGAACATATGGAAGAAACCATCCTAACTTAAGGCATTTTGGCATCCATACACAGTCCTTAAGGAAGTGAAAACATTTATTTTCAAACAGAAGTTATTACGAAAGCTTATCAAATCAAGTAAAGTATGACTTAATTGTTGATAACATCAGATATGTATGTTCAGATATGTAGATCTATGGGAATGATGTACACAAATACCGGCTTCTCCCTTTTCCTTGATTTGGAAGGTACATGCAACCTGTTTTATTTAAAAGAGACTTTTAAAAAGTAATTCCTTGAATTTTAACTCAGGAGCCTCATCATTTGGTTAAATTTTAATTGGACTGGTTGATTTGAATGATTATTATGATCATACCCTAATGATGTATGAAAATGGAAAAGATATAGAAAAACAATAGGTAAAATGGATAAATAGTACAAAAATAAATAAATAGACATAGAAGCAAGGCTATCTTTAAATTCTGCTATTCCATATGTATGTTAATTGGTGAATGGATCTGATAGATGCCACCTACATATAAAATTTATTATTGCCTTGCCAATTATTGTATTGATGTCAGGGGCCCGAATGTGAAGTTTTAATTAAATCAATTTATTTATTTCTGCATCTGCATAGCAATCTACTCAACTAATGGTTAGCACTATTTTAGCGGTAGATAAGGGGCAACTGAATTCAAGAAGGGTTGGATTAGTCCATTTGTGACTACGTAGAGTCTAGGCTGATTCCTTTTTTGACTCTGCCCCCAGATTCTGACACGCCTTCTCCTATAATTGGTAGTTTCCCACTTTAAATTTGAATAAACGCAATGAATTTTAATAATTGTCAACAGGACTATTTTCCTTCCATATGGAATAAGAAAGATACTTACTTCATCTAAGGATTCAAGATTGGAAAAGAAATGGCCATAATTAAGGGACAAGTAAAACAAATGGGAAACGTCACTAAGGAATGTTACAAATGTTCATGCCATTTCAAATCAATGAGCATAAGAACTTTGTGTTTAATTGGGAAGACTACAAAGTGACTGTAACTCTCACTCCAAGTTCTAATTTTGAACTTAGTGGGGCTTAGTCAAAGAAGGAGGGATGATAACTTATGATTTTGGAATGTTGCTGAACTGCAGTTCCTAGTATCTCACCATAATCTGGAACAGCTGGGAGGACCATGGTTCTACAACTCTATCATGTAGCATTGGCTCACCTGAGAACAAGGCCTACTCTGATACTACCTGTTCAGTTAAAAATTTCCAGTGCCAATTGATTTGGGCTGCAGCACAAAGATCCCTCGGACTGAGAAAGGAGAATACATATAGAGATATGAAACGTGGCAGCAGAGTGGTGAAATCTACGTGGGTCAATGGGATATTTTCTACAAGCCATTTTTCAGCACACCTATGTAACAAGGAAGGAAAACACAACAACAACAACAACAAATGAAATGAATTATCGGATCTAGGGAAATACTTACATTTATTGGCAGGAGAAGAGGATTGTACAAAAGTGAATCATAGCTTATGTTAAATACAAAGCAACATCATGTTTGAGGTTCTAAACATTTAATGAGTAAGCCATGATTTTCCCCCCCCTCCATACTTTCTCCCCATCTATTCAACTTCTCAAGTTCACTTTCATGTTCATGTGGCAGCACTTCCTAAGGCAGGGAAACACCAATATTTTTTGTTAGTGTCTGTGAATTGACACATGATTATAATCTCCAGTTTTATAGGAAGCTAGTGGACAGGTTCAAATTTAGAAGAGGCCAGCCTTAACATTAGATATCAGGAGCAAAGATCTTAGGTAACAAAGGCAGATCTCCATCTGATGTACTTTTCCCATTCTGGTCCACCTTCCCCGATAAGGCTGTGCATGGGACAAAATGTATTTTACTCTTAAAATACATTTAGTCCCTTAACTCTTTTGCTCCATACTTTATGGAATAAGACTTTCTCTTGTCATCAATACAGAAGTAAGGTATTTGTGTCACTGGCTTTCATGTACGTATTTTATAAGACATATGCTCTAACAGTTGCTGGAGCTACAACTAGTCCAAAGACCCACCAAACGTTGTAGCTAAATCACAACTGTTAACTGAACAGGGAGAATTATTAAATGACTAGGAAATAACCATCTTCACAATGTTAAATTAATTTAAAATAATTTTACAGTATATATAGTTTTTTGCCTTAGCACCAGTCAGTTTTTTGAAATCTAGATCCCAAAGGTTGGAAATATGCCTTTTGGTCCATCACATTTGTGCTATCCACATTTTACAAGAATCAGTACTTCTAGATCTCTGTTTGGGAGATCTCAATGAGTTCCAGCTAATTATAGAAAAGGCAAACAATGGTGCTGTTAATAATTTATACTACAGGACGTGCCCTTGCATAATCTACTTTTTATTTTCACAAAGCATAATAGTAAAGCAAGTGGCCCACTTACTTCAGCTGTGACTTACTGCACTGGTTCAATATCAAGAAGAGAAATTGCTTGCGTTGTTTGTCTGTCCACAAGTCAAACCAATGGCTTATAAGTCTGATTCTTTCCTGATAAAGCTAAACAAAGCCACATGTTTTTTTTAAATAAAAAAAGACAGTTCAATATTATACAGGATTAGACAATTCCATCAGAGGAGGGCTCTTGCTGGTTTGGATCAATTTGCTAGAACTGGTAGCGGGAAGTTCCGCTCGCCGAACCGGCAGCAACTGCTGGCTGGAAACGATCCTGAACCTGTCCTCCGGCCGAAAATTGGCTGAAAAACAACCCTTTGCGCATGCACAAAGCCTTCTACACATGCGCAGAGGGTTTTTACCTAGAAGTGACCAGTGCGCACATACACACTTCCAGCGCAATTCCGAACCAGTAGGGAAGGTAAGTAGAACTTACCCCTGCAATCAATATACAATACTGCAAATTATTATAAAATGCAACTTGAGTAACAATTTGGAGTGCTTAGACATTGCTAACTTCAATTCTCAACAACCCTCAATATTGGCTGTGTTGGACAATGCTAATGACTTTGGCTACTACAACTGGAGGAAGACATACCCTCATATATGCTGCAAAATCAAACTTTTGAAAAAAATCCCTAATTTCAAATGAAGTTCTGACTGGCTGGATTATTTCCTAAGAAAGCCTGGACTAGGGGCAAATAATCTGGGGACCCCACTGAAATGTTCAAAATAAATCATGACCATCCTCACAAAACAGCTGTCAGTCACAGAACACTCATTTATTTTCTACTATGCTGTTTTTTCATTATGTGTATACAGTAGGCAGACTCCCTTTCAGATAAGCTGCTTTCTTTTTTAGGCCTATCTAAGTTCCTAAAATATTATTAAAAATTATAATTAATAAATATACTACCGTATAATGCTATGGGAAAGCATTTAGCTTTGTAACGTGCCACTAGCATCCCATTTTGATTTATTTTGTAAAAGAATTTGGGGGGGGGGAAGGCTGGTAGCAGTAGTTATTTTTTATATCAAAAATCCCAAAAATACAAAGCAGAAAATTAATACAATTGCTAAAATTGATGTCAATACTATTGATTCATTGATTTACATTTTGAACCTGCCTGATTCTATACAACTCAGTCTGGCCTATGTTATAAAATAATAATAAAATAAAGTAAAGCAGAAAGGAAAATCATTGGGGGGGGGGAACTGAACATCCTGAACAATAGTAGACAGTCAACATTATAATTCTACAGGCAAGATAGCAGAATTTGGAGACCATCAGAGGAATGGAATATTGTACTTCTGTTCTGACTGTAGTTATTAGCAATAGCACTTAGACTTATATACCGCTTCACAGTGCTTTACAGCCCTCTCTAAGCAGTTTACGTAATCAGCATATTGTCCCCCAACAATCTGGGTCCTCATTTTATCGACCTTGGAAAGATGGAATGCTGAGTCAACCTTGAGCCTGGTGAGATTCGAACTGCTAAATTGCAGGCAGCTAGCAGTTAGCAGAAATAGCCTGCAGTACTGCATTCTAACCACTGTGCCACCATGGCTCAAGACAGAACAAGACTGTATGGATGTCCTTATAGACAATACAGTGTAAAAAAAAAACACACCAGTGGATCATTCTAATGTTTATATGGGTTTTTCTTAGTGTTTCTTTTCTTGTACAGTATGTCAGTATAAGAGTAAATCTACAGTAAACAATTGGAATTCTATATATGTAATCAGTGGTGTGATTCAAGTAATTTAACAGCCGGTTTGTCCAGGGTCAGGTTGGCTGTTGTGGGAGGTGTTGCCCATCCCTGTCCTCCAGCTCCACCGCACATGTGGGATGAGCGTCTTGCATTGGCCAACCTGATGCTGGGAGAACCGGTTGCTAAATTACAACCGCCACACCCCGCTATCAAAGTGGATCCTGGGTGCTCCGCTGCAATGGAGAAATGGGAAATGGAGCGGCTGACACAAGGGGAGGAGGAGGAGCAGGGAGAAGAAAGAGGGAAAGCGGCCTCCTTCCCTCTTGTAGATGCTCCGTTGCCCGTTTCTCCATTGCAGCGCAGCACCCAGGATCCACTTTGATAACGCAGGGCGGTAATTTAATAACTGGTTTGCCTGAACTGGAGTGAACAGGCTGAATCCCACCACTGTATATAACATAATGCAAACATTATGCTTATGTATATGTTTATGCATCTAATATACTTTTCACTGATTTTTTAAGTATTACTTTATTTTTGTGATGTATTTTGTGTTTTATTCATTTTTTTCCTCTTTTGTCATTATTTTAAAAGCAATCAAATGCATTTTTAAAATACAACGTTGCATCAATTGATTGTGGAGAGAGAAACATTTTGGACATGAGATTGATTTAACAGATTTTTTTTTTATGTTAGCAGCCAAAAAAAGGGAAAAAAAGGAACAAGAATTGTACTAGGCAAGTATATTTATTCCAGATTTATGTAAGAATATAGAAACCACGGGTCAAATATGCATCAAAATATTTGTCTACAACAGCACGTTTTTGCTGCAGGCAGCCTCTAGGTTAGAAAGTGCTAAAATAAAAAACGTATTCTCTTGGTTGAAACGAGAAGGTGAGAAGCAGAACTCAATCAGTTTTTATGAAGGCTTATTATGATAGTCTTCAGTTATAGGCAGAACTAGGTACCACAATTTCATGATATGCATATTTCTGCTACAACAAACTGGCATATAGAGTACTTTTTTCTGGAAACATTTAAACAAACTACAAAACCAGGCTGCTGTTGATGAACAAGCGAGCGATGACAGTTTTGGAAATATTAAATTGTAAAGCAAAAGCTTAGCAGTTTAAGTGCTGAGTGTTAATTTAATATTGACTCACCTGATTGTTAAGCGATTTGTTTTCGATTGGTGTCCAAGAACTGAATCGTGTACGCAGGATTTCCATTCTCTGATGCGAACTCTGACTGTCTCTCGTAGGGTGTCCTAAGCTTTTCAAATGTCACCATGAGGTGTATATATTGTATGAACTATAATTATTCAGGTAATAGTCACTTTTGTCTGCTGTTAATTCTGTTGTACACATCAATTAGATTTCTATTAGTGGCTAGAAATGGAATAATGGTGTAACTTTCATAGTCAAGAGTAAATGCTGAGTTCTAAATTCAATTAAATCTACACCCTAATCACAAAACCTCTAAAAACAAGCCAAACATTTGAACTGTGTCTTTAGTTTCTCCAAATTATTCTGGATCCCCTGTATCAATTTTTGTAATATTGTTCTGATTATAAAATAAGAAACATCACATTTCATATTTATGCTATTAATGTATTATTAATTGTGGTGGAAACAAAAGACGGGCTAGTGTTTGATTACATTAGGGCAACACTATAAAATAGAGGCAGCAGGATAAAAAACCTGAACATCCAGACAGTCAACATTATAATTCTACAGACAAGATAGCAGAATTTGGAGACCATCAAGAGGAATGGAATATTGTACTTCTGTTCCGACTGTAGGTATTAGCAATAGCACTTAGACTTATATACCGTCTTAGGAGTACTAATCCTGCCTTAGATACAATGCCTGTTCTGTGACTCTGGGCCAGTCACTCTCTCAGATTTAGGATGAAGGCAATAGTAAACCACTTCTGAACACAAGGACTAGTCCAAGCAGTCGCTAGCAGTCAAAACTGACTTAAAACCACACAGAGAGAGAACCATAAAACTTGGATTGATTTTTGTGCAGTCCAGCTGGATGACTTTGGGCCGTCACTCTCTAAGCCCAAATCACCTCACAGGGTTGTTGTAGGGAAAATAAGAAGGCAAGGGTGTATTGAATATATTCATTTCATTGAGTTATTTGTAAAGATAGTAAAGGCTGGATAAAAATAAAATAAATAAATACTGGCCTTCTGTAATCTGACAGATATGCTGGGCCCAGAACACCCATCATCCCCCTACCAAAAAGGGCATTTTTTGTGCAAGCTGTGGGAGGGGGCTATAATGTGCAGAAGGGGTTGAAGTATGAATTCTGAATTGGAAATGCTACCTCATGGATAATCTCTAGAAGTTAGTAACTCTATCAGAATGAGCAGATAGACAATTTACATATTGTATGATTACCCTTCGCTGCATCCTTCCCCCCACCCCCAAATATTACATGGATCCCCATCGATCCATGTTAAGCGAGACACCAACATCAATTAATTTGCAACATGATGATTTGGCCATGTGACAAACTGTGGTGGTATTTTAATTTATTCTCAGCACCAAAAATCTGTACTATTTGATGTTACTGGGTGAGCTCTACATACTATACATCTGAAGAAATCCCTGTTCACCTTTTCTATTTTTCCATTACTTTAGAAATATTACATTTCTTTTCTCTAAAGCTATTAACAATCTGAAACATCAGGAAGGGGTCAATGAGCTGAAGAGCTTTGGATCTCTTGTTCTAGACTGTGTACATGGACTCTTTTTTCATTCTTACATAAACTGTTTGGGGGAACAACTGTTTCAAACATGGGGTTAAAATGCAGGGAATAAATCAGTGACTACTACCGATATCTGTGTGCGGAAAGGGAGAAATCAAATACTAAGCTATTCATTTCTTATTAAAACATACTTTTTTTTATTTTCAAAAGCTCCGTTGTGGATTTGGTAGTTCAGGGAGGGAAAAAGGTGACACCTCAATATAAGGAAGACAGGATAGAAAGAAGAGGGATTAAAGCTCAATAATGTTTACTGGAAAAGCAAAAAGGCAAAATTCCAACCAACCACCCCTTAACATTCCAAGTTTCGATCTTGTTTTCACTCTTTCCTTTTGCTAGGTTTTAATTTTGAATGTTTTTGTTATAAATTTTATAAGGGAAACAATTGCACTCTGAAAATGAACTTGAATCCTATTAACCTCTAGAATTATATTACAAATTAAGCTTTTGTGCATCAGTCTCAGGATTCATTGTTATGACGTGTTTTGCTGTTTTTAGTCTAAGACAATACTAACTCTGCAGTTTCTGAAACACAGCACACCCAATACACCCCCCAACCCCTCAGTATCCTATCTATCCATTCACACGCTTGAACAAATAAATAATCACAGGTAGATCTACTACTTTACCTTAAGAATTGATGGATCTTTCTCTTCTGAGAGAAGCCAGAAGTACTGTTTTCCACATCTCCATAGGAACCAATGTACACAATACAACATACCTTGGGCTTTTAGCCAACACTGGCTGACTCAGGACCAGAGGAAAATATTCCTTGTCCAGTTTGAATATTTTTACAAGGGCAAAGTCCCTCAGATTTGCATAGCACTGTAGCACTATGTCTATCAACCTGTATACTTATATGACAGTATTTCTTCTGATGGGGCTTTGATTAAAAAAAGAGAGAGAGAATGAGAGATAAAGCTCTTCCTAGAAAGGTAGGCCCAGTTTAAAAAAAAAACCACCACAAAACTTTCATACATTGTTGTTGGCACAGAAGAACAAAACAAGACAATTCTTACAAGATGCAAAAGTGACATAAAAGGGTGATGTAGGGGTTCCCTATATATCTACAACATGATTCATCCTATTTACAGTATAAGGCTGTCCATCTCACAAAATGCAACTCAGAGTGGCATACAATAAAAAACTATAAAATAGTACTATGAAAGCAATAATTAAAACCATTAATATTATTACAAGGCAAGGAGAGAGCAACAAATATTAACAACAGTGAAACTACCTCAACAACTCATAATTCTCCTAAGAGCCCAAGGCCTCTTGGCACAATCAAGTTTTGAAAGACTTATGAAAATAGCGATGGGGCCAAATGTAATAGCAACTTTAACTTACTATGCCAGGGGTGTCAAACTCGATTTCATTGAGGGCCGCATCAGAGTTGTTTGACCTCAGGGGGCGAGGGTGGGTGTGGCCAGTTTTTCACTCCTGTCGGGGGCGCCTGTGTTAGGCCAAGCGCTCTGCCAGCTAAAACAGGCTTCAGAGCTCCATTTTCAACTGCGGCGGCCTCCTGCAACCCTCTACCAGCAAAACCGGATGTGACCCTCACGAGCTCCATTTTGGCTGGCAGAGGCACCGTGGGCAGGTCGTTTCTGTTTCCAGGTCAGCCTCGTGGGCCAGATATAAGCACCTCATGGGCCAGATCCAGTCCATAGGTCTTGAGTTTGACACCCCTGTACTACGCCCTTCTTCCTTGCAAAAAAAAACCCAGAAGCAAACATCTGCAAATTCCTTCTACTTTTTCCTGTTTCAACGATATCAGCTTGGATTGAAAAAAAACCTTGAATTAGTGGAAAACTATTAAGTGGAAATAAGAGTTCTCTAAATAATAAGCCGTGAACATGAGTTCTTGTATTTTGTAGTAATAAAAGCTGAGGAACACAGGCAACAAAAGCAATGTCTTCAGAAAAAGGATGTTCTCGTAGTAAGTTTAATGGTTGCTGTAACTTCTAAGCAAGACTTTTCCTTAATTTCTTGATCCTTTCCCATCTTATTTCAGTTTTGTTCTCAGCTTCTCTTAATTTCTCAGTTCATCTACCCTTTTTCTTGCTCCATTTCCACCGTTCTTTTGGGTCACCTGTGCCAAGAGGAAATTGGGGGTGTATGCTTAAAATGGGGAAACTGTGTTCTGTCCAGGATGTTTGGTTTGTATGTGTGTATAGACTATCAACTCTACTTAGCAGTTGAGATCATTTAAATATATGGCATACTATATATCACAAATGCAGTCCTATTTATCTCTTTCCAGAAAATCTTCTGATTTGCAGGATTAACGGAAAGGTTTTATAGGGATATAAAAGATAGGGAGAAGGCAATCTTGAGTGGTCACCTTGATTACTTCAGTTAGATTAAGGATCAATGTGTTCCTTGGCTTACCTGGACATCAGCTTCTTCTATTAGTTGACCAATCATACATTAAGATGCAGCACACTTGTCATGAAGCCACTATAACACCACATCTGTAGTGGCAATTTCCATGAGTATCAAGTATTGGAATAGAAATCCATATTGTTACTAATTTGTTACAAACAGCAATATAAAGTAGGGATTCAAACAATTTCCTAGAAAACGGAAACAACTTACCACTGAAGTAACACCTCTGAAACAATTAAAACCTGCCAATATCTATAATAGTGAGAATTACTGTGGTCCCCACTTATATAGAAGGTAGCAGATCAGTAAAGCTCAGCAGAGAAAGGGTGTTATTACTGTGAGAGCTATGATGCTAATCAGTCATCAATATAATGATCTCCATATGAAACCACTCACTTTCACACAATAAGTGTCTGGCATCTGGTTTTAATTTCCTCTTCATCAATCATCTGAAAATAATAGACCATACAGACGTAGAAGGCTAATTACCTGAAAGTAAGTAGAAGTGGAAAATTTGAACAGCATACCCTCACATTTTCATTACTTTATATATATATATATATATAAAGACAAATGTCTGAGACTGTTTTCTCACTCAATGTTATTAAATAGGTGAGATCAATGTACAACTGCAAACTCATTCTTTCTAATAACAAGGGCTCCCAAGTGATAAATGAAATGTAAAGCTGTAATGAAAACGTAGTGCAATTCCTCCCTGGCTCTGAGGGCTAAGTTATATGCAAGATATGAGCCCATCCTCAGCTATTTCTGCTCATCCAACTCAGCTGCCCAAAGTAAACATGCTTCAGGTCCCCTGAGGCAGAGTTATCTAATGGGACCTAAACTCCATACCTTTACTGTTGAAACATCTGCTCTTTGAATGAGCTCCTTCCCCACCCCTGACATGAAGGCACGCTGATCCTAATATTCTTTTGCAAAGCTGAGAAGAGATGCTTGTGTCTTGGGCCAAGATGGTAATTGAACCCACTCAATTATGGGGAGAGTTTATTTGAGCTGTGGTGGCGTACTGGTTAGAATGCACTATTGCAGGCTAATTCTGCTGACTGCCAAGAGTTCATTCTCACTAGCTCACGATTGTCTCAGACTTCCATCCTTCCGAGGTTGGTAAAACGAGGAACCTGATTGTTTGGGGCAATAGGTTGACTCTGTAGATCGCTTAGAGAGGGCTATAAAGCACTATGAAGCTGTATATAAATCTAAGTGCTATTGCTATTATTTTCAGTCTTAGTTATCTGTGTACTGGTATAGTTTATTACACTGGTTTTATATTTATTGGATATTTACTTATATCTGCTCCCAAGAGTAATAAAATTTGAATTTGGCAGCTTTAGAAATTCAATAAATAAATAAATAAATAAATAAATAAATAAATATACACATAAAAACACTCAATGGTAACAAATTTTATAGAAAACAAGAGGTCTTTAAAATTATTTTATTGCTAAAATAAATTAAACATTCATTTAATGGCATCACTGAGCATGTGCTGATTGTCTACATTGTGGAAAAGGAAGCAGGCACACCATAGTACATTATTAACTTAATCAATACTGATTTTCCCCCCTTCCATTTTAGAAATGCTCTTTCAAGTTTCCCCGCTTTTCAGAGGATAAGGCAACAATACAAAGCATAGCAGCAAAACACGTCCATACTGTACCCTAAGCTTCAAGCCTGACAAGGCTACAACAATGCACGTGTGCTAAGAGGAGTGTGTGCACATATTAATTATTTTCAACATGTTGTTACAGAAGCAAGGAACAGTCTGCTGGAAATTAAATACGGGAACTTGGATCCCCAAAACAAGCGAGAAAACAGCAGATTTAGCTTGTGCTGGTTTTCGGAAGATCTTGAACATCTGCTAAGTGAAGTTTCTGTCTGAAGCAAGGAGTCAAGGAATAGCATTTAACAAGTTTGAGCTAAAAGTAAAATGTCTTATGTTCTTCTAAGATTACACGCCTTTCAGGAGAAGCAAGTTTTGAGGTAATTTCTGAAGACGTTTTTAAGAGGCTCCAGGATACATAGTACATTGTCTTTCATTTATTCTAAAAAAAGGACCCTAAGTAGCAGGTGAGCATGAGAAAAATGCACAAGTTACATTTCACATAAAACATGCAATTGCAGTACTACTTCACTCAAGTTTAAATCATAGCCATAGATATAAGTAGGGTGAAAGATTTTTAAACAAATAAATGGGTTCTTTCTCTACTATAATCCCAGAATAAGTTCTCCTCTAAATACTGAAATTGTCAAATTGCTGTTTGATTTATTTCACTTATATCTGCCTTTTCCCTGAGTGTTCAAGGTGGCAGACATGGAAGTCTTTCCACCTTTTATTTCTCACCGAAGAAAACTAATGAGGTAGCTTGAGTTGAGAGCAAACATTGCCCAAAGTCACTCAGGGAGTTAGTGTTGGAAGGTGGACTTGAGCCTGAGGCTCCCTGGATTTAGTTCAACATCTTAACTACCACACCAAGTTGCTACTAGGCTATGTCAAATGGGGGTCTGGAGGGGGAGATTATGTACATTACAGACCCAGTTCCTACTGCTCTTTAACATTTTTAAAAATTATGCAAAATCAAAATTATGTTCCTTAATTTCACACTGGGTATGACAATTGGGTCTCCACAGCCTTGGTCCAATATTCTGTGTTACTCTTTCACTATTATTATATTTAATATTACTATATTTGCTATTACTTTACTATCTTTATTATCTTGAGCCGTGATTGCGCAGTGGTTAGAAAGCAGTATTGCAGGCTAATTGTGCCAACTGTCAGCAGTTCGATTCTCACCAGCTGAAGGTTGACTCAGCCTTCCATCCTTCCAAGGTTGGTAAAATGAGGACCCAGGCTGTTGGGAGCAATATGCTGACTCTGTAAACCACTTAGAAAGGATTGTAAAGCAGTGCAAAGCAGTATAAAATTTTAAATGCTATTGCTATTACTACTAGAAACAATAGGAGTAAGGCAACCAGGTTGGCAAAGGTAGGCATTAGGAAAAATGGTATGAAGTAAACATACCATTATTTTAAAAAATCTACATAGTAACAGACACACAGAAAGAGAGACCCCAAGTTATAGTTTATTAATCCAAATGGAGAAAAATATTACTGAGCCAAAAAATGACACTTCCCACTATTATTCAGGTCTATATTGAGAAGGGTTTTGTGAGAAGTGTATGAAATCAACTTACAACCCAAACATGCAGTAAATCAAACTGTTTCTTATCAAACTCATAAGTTAGTTCACACTTGGTACAACCAATTTCCATTCAAAGCCACTAAGGAAATATTGCTCTGTTCAAAAACTGAGCAGAAAGTAAAGTAACCAGGTAAATTTGAAGATGTAGAAAGACATGGAAGTCAAAAGAAATGGAGAGAACAAAGGGGGTGGGGTATGTGAGTTGCATGCTATTTAAAATAACTTGTAAATCATGAAGAAATGTAAAAGGTTTCTCAGTTGCAGGCTTAGAAAGACAAAACAGATCAAACTGTTCTTAGATTGGGGTGCAGTTGCCTCACATGCATTAATTTTACCCGTTGTATAAAATGAGCTTTAATGCATTTAGACAGCTATTTGGTTAAGACTGGGCATTTCACAAAAAGGATACATAGAAGAATTCAGTTCTTCCAGCTACAATAGAAAGAAATACAAAAAGTTGCACTTATTAATTGTCCAGATAATTTATCAGTAAGTCTTAAATATATTTAGAAAAGAGACAGAGATCTACTGGAACCCCAACTGGGAAAAGAACTGGATGTCAATTTCCCACAGCAATGTCCCCAAACTGTTCTCCAGTGTTTCCAAACTCTTCCAGAACATTTTTTTCGTCAATGAGTGTAACATAAACTGAATTTGCCTTTTCTGCATGAGACTTCTACTTTGGGAAACAACAGTGGCCCACCAATTTAATATTTTTTGTTATTCAAACATTTATGAAAGCACTAAACTAATCTTGCAATCCATATTAGATTCAACTTTCATCATTTCCCAAATTTCCAAATGCAAATGTAATGATACCACAAAGACAGAATGCAAAACAAATATCTGAAGTCTATTAATACCTCTTTTTGTTGCTTCCAGATTGTTAATGCTGAAATTTATGAAACTTTAACGGTATTTATAGGGTTTTAGGGAGGGGTAAAGAGACAAAAAACGGAATGATAACGTCTTTTAAATGTATTCTTCCGTTTTAAAAAAGGAAGACTGCAGTGTTTTTTCTTTATCAATAGAGGGTGGTATAATATTGGGAAAATGTCTCATTGTCAGTGCACCCTCACTTATGAAGGAAAAGGTTATATAGTTTGAACAATGTAATTTTGTTATTATGCAAACGCTACAAAAATAACAAACCCATATATTTTTGAAGGATAAAAAACAGACCTGAAGCCAGGGGAATTTTTTGCACCTCTGCTATCAATGAGTAGTGTGCAAAATACTTCATTTTGCACAATTGTGAACATAAAATTTCACAGAAGCACAGGGCTGAATGCAAGGCTGTATGTTTTGAGCACCGTGAGACAGTTTTGCTGTTCAAATGGGTCACTCTTTAAAAGTCTGGTGCTCAAAATTGTTTGAAACAAACAGAACTGAAGAAGCAAAACATCTTCAAGGAAAAACAAAGTCCAGTTGCCTTTTGGAAAAGCACCTTTGGGGCGTTTGAAACAAACCTTTTGCAAGACTCTAGTATAAACTCCCTGTGCCCTGCTTATACTTACATCTGACAACAACCTATCCAGATTAGAGTCACTAGCTACTTTTCTTTTATCTTCAGGGAGTTCTTCCAACTCTCCGTAAAGCTCCAAGTTCAAGCGGGCCAACTTCTCTTGCATTTCTCTTACATGTTCCATTTGCTCAATAGAGCATTCATTTCCTGAAGTAAACAAAGGTATAAAAGAGCATTAAGCCAAAGATTTGATAATAATTAAAAGCATTAACTTTCCATCATGCTAACAGACAGATCAGAACTGCTACAGGAGGCTAAAGAAAATGATCAAAGTGCAACATCACGCCAGTGCTTCACTCCTCAGAACTGAAGGGCAACATGACTTCACAAACCAGCTTCAAAAGAGGACTTCGCTTGAAACAGTGTAGAAGCAATGTTCCCCTTTGAAGATCTGATAAACCCGTAATTTAGTTCTTCTTCATAGTAATTCTCCCTGAACCTGTCCTTCCATAAATCTTGCAGATGGTTTTCTGCTTTCTTTAGGCAATCCCAAGCTAAAGATGTGGCATCTCTGGAGACTTTGAAGCCACATATCGTTTTTTTAAAGTGGTTTTGTGGTGTGATGAATAAATATGATTTATTGGATTTACCTCACCACATTCAAGAAAACTCTTGTTGGTTTACCCCTTCCATCAATGTAATATCATAAAACGTTCACAATTAAAAAAAGAGAGAGAGAGATAAAATAAATTGCAAATAGTCAGCCAACCCTAAGGGAAGTTTATGACACCATCTCAAATCTCAAAAGCTCTCTGTAAAGCTTCGCTTTAATAGCTTACAGAAAATCAGAAGCGTGGGGGTTGATACAATTTCCAGGAAAAGGCTCTTCCAGAATGTAGGCACACCAAAGGACAAGCAACATGTGAGTCTCCAACCCTATTTGCAGATGTGAGTGACCACCAGCAGGTTCTACTGCGACATATGGGTCAAGACAAGAGGTGGGTTCCTACCGGTTCAGACCGGTTCTACCGAGTAGGTAGTAGGCTTCTGGTGACATCACGGAGCCGGTTCTGTTGCTCCATGGGCGCCGACATCTTTTTTGGGGGATTTTTTTTTTGTAAAAAAATTTTTTCACCGAAATTGTTTTCTTCTGCGCATGTGCAGAAACCGAGTTTCCTGCACTGTGCATGCGTCGCCATCTTGTTTTTGGCCTTAAAAAAAACAATTCAGGTCTTTTTTTACTGCGCATGCATGAGGCGCGCCCATGCAGCACAGGAGGAAGCAAACTGCCGGCAAGGTAAGTTTAGAACCCACTCCTGATCCTGTGGTCATGTGATTGTGATTTGAGACCTTCCCTGCTGGTTTTCCACAACAAAATCAATGGGGAAGCTAGCAGGAAGTCAGAAGTTGTGGCCATGTCATGTACTTGTTTAACGAACCATCCAGTCCTCGCTTAATTATGGCAACCAGACCTGCTGGAACTGACATCATTAAGTTGCACAGTGTTTTTCAACTTGCTGTTGCATTGTTTAATGACAGATTTTCCAGTCCCAATTAGTATTGTTAAATGAAGACTACCTGTAGACTAATTAGGAATTCCAAATCATCTTCATATGTGACCAGTTTTTCAAAAGACATGATAGTGGATAATAGAATCACTATTGTAGTATGTTTGGATCCTGGTCCCCAGTGCATTTCTTTGACATTGGAGAAGGAGTTTAATTTGACAAGGACAAACTCTCCCCATGGGGAAGAATACTGACAATAAAAGTTCCTTAGTATTTAGTATTACCATTCATGTTTCATTTTTTGTGTGTGGTTGTGATTGGGTTTTTTGTTTTTTGTTTTAAAAAGATGACACATTGTACTTCGAGCAGAATAACAAGAAACGTTAATGAGAAATATTGGGATGCTGCCAACCTAGCATTTTGAAAGCCTGCAAATGCAGGTAGATAAATAGATACCCCTTTGTTGGGAAGGTAACAACATTGTGTGCCTCAGTATATAGTCATGCTGGCCACATGACCATGTCTTCAGACAATGCTGACTCCCTCAGCTAAGAAACAGAGAGTAGCACTGCCCGCTAGAGTTGGACACAACTGGACAAACCTTTAACCTTTTACTAATGAATTTGAGAAAAAGGACTATTCATGCCATTTAAGAAGTTTTGATATTCAACTTGTAAGCAATTGCTTTCTCCACATATAAGCCTATTGATTGTAAGGAGCAATATGCTTTCTGTTGCTTTATCACTTTTTTTTTTTACTCTAAAAGACTTAACTTGGCATATCTCTGTGGGACCTACCTTCACCCAGTTTGACTGATATTTTCAGGACTTTATTTCCTTTCTTTGTCATTCAATTCTCCTTTTCTCTGATTCAGACCTGTGCAGGACAGATATGCTCACTCTACAGCAGTGTTGGAGAACCTTTTCGGCACCAAGTGCCGAAATGGGCATACATGCATGCATGTGCGCACATGTTCCGGAAACCGGAAGAGAAGCCATCCGGTGCGCATGCGCCACCAGAAGGATGATCTTCTGGTTTCTGGTGTGCATATGAAGACCAGCTGGCTGGTGTGCATGCTCACACTGGAAACCAGAAGATAATTTTCCCGGGCGTATGCGTGTGCACTGGGCGGCTGCTCTTCGGTTTCCAGAGCTCCTGCACATGTGAAGATGAGCTAGCTGGTGTGCCGGAACCTGGAAGAGCAACGGGTGATGGCTCACATACCCGAATAGATGGCTCTGTGTGCCACTTCCAGCATGCGTGCCATAGGTTCACCATAACAGCTCTACAGTAATAAGAAGAGCACACTTAAGTGTTTAGTAACTCAGCCTGTCCTATCACTGAATTATTTCCTAAGCTCAGCTAATCTTTATTTTTCTTCCAGAAAAAGCTCCAGCCACAATATTTTGTCCTATAAAAGTTAACATTATTAACTTCAGTATTTCTTTCCAATGCACTCTGATATATAAAAGCTAGCTGCGATTTTAGCACTTGCCCAAACCACTGCTTATACCTATGGGGAAGTTAGAAAGGAAACAACCAGAAGATAAATAAATGATCCAAGAAAATTTGAGAAATCTCTACTGTCTGAAATTACTCAAAAATTGATATGTATTCTTGTTTTATAGTAGAATCAAGAGCAAACGTTGCTGTGTTGTCCATAAAAAAAAGAAGAAGAAGAAGAATCACATAACCGGATATTAGTTGCCTTAAGGTCATAACACAAGAGTTTAAGCTTTTGGATTCTCCGGAGTTCTTCATTAGGACAGGTGCTAAATCAAGCAGAAAAAAGGATGGGGAGAAGCAAAGGAGTTAATATTGAGTCAGCATTTAGTTACATTTCGAAGATGGCAGGTGGACACAGGCTGCAGACATTTAAAATTAGGCTCAATGAAGTGCAAAGATGGTTTCAGACGACAACTACAATAAAAGCTAGCTATTATTCAAAATTGTCTTCATTGGGCCCTTTCTTGAAACCACGATCTACATAATCATATAAAATTGCTCCCTTAAAGGCTACCGTGTATGTCAGTGCTTCCCAGACTGGGTAAATTACCCAAAATTGGGTAAAAGCAGCTTTTCTTTGGGTAATGACACACAAACCCATTACCCATTCACAACAGGGACATTTAAATTAACTTAAAAGTGTTTTCCTTAACATCACGTTGGGTTAAAAAAAGGACTTTGTGATAAGTGGTTTTGGTAATGAAGGAAAAAGTTTGGGAAGCATGGCTGTAAGCATACTGATGCCTCAGGGCAAATATTATGCTTTGGAGATGATACTGATAATCTTCCAAGGATTTCCTCTGCCATTTAGAAAGGGGAAGGGAAAAAAAGGATTATAGTGACTATTCAGTATCCATTTGGGCACATCCTGTCTTTGCCCACCCAGGTGAACAAAATCATTCTGAGAAGCTGAAAAACCATCTGTGAAGAAGGTAGTGGCAAATCCTCTACACTGCTGCCAAGAAAATAACTTGGAATAGTGCTTGACTCAAGGGATCATTTACCATTACCTTTTACTTGCTTTGTAAAGTAGTCAGATTAGGAGAACATGATTTTAAACTTTCCCCATCCGTGTCCCTTGAGCCGTGGCTTCTTTCAAACACCATAATTCTTAATAAGTACCAAAAAAAGAATATCCTAGGTCCACGGAGAAGAATAATTAGGGGAACTGAATATATTACAAAGTAGTAATCCGTGCAAGGGAATAAAGTGTCAGTCTGGTTGGGAGCCTTCTATATTAGTTGCATTTAAACACGTGCAGCAGTCCAAGGAAGGGACATGGGATACAGGCAAATATGTTCATCGCAGAAAAAAGAATAAGTGAAGAAGGAAATTTCTTCCGATAGGTCTCAGGTATGGATGCATTTGTGAGCCTGAACTCTGCAGTAGCTTTCTTTCTTTCTTTCCAAGGTAAATAAGATTTATACGCATACTGTAAATGTGCTAAATTGGGGAGAGGGGAGTTGTCCATTACCTTCCTTCTAAGTGGATCATGAAGCATTTTTACCTAGCAAGGTGGGAAATGATGATGTAATGTCTTCAGAAATATGTATAGTCTTTAGGTCAAAGGTGTTTCTTTCCCAGTGCATTTACTAAATGAAAATGTCAGCCCAGACCTTTCAATTGCCTAACATCTAACCAAAATTAACACTTTTCATTCTCCAGCAACCCAATAGGGATCCATCTCAGCTACATCACATCATTCTGTGGGCTAAATCCCAACATGTTTTCCTTATGCATAAATCTAAGAAGTCTGGGGAAGGTAAGTTATGGTAGGCCATGATGGTTTCTGCAGCGATACACTGGAGCAAAGTACAGTGAATATACTGCACTGAGTGGTCACTTGTTTGATTAGCATGTTCTGTTCTACCATATACTAATTACATCTGACAGTATATTCATCATTTTTCCCATTAGAGATGAAAGGAAAGAGTAGAATGCTGAATTACTTAAATGCTTGCTTAGCTCTAAAAACTCCAAGTCCATTGGAGGCACCTTAACTTTCTAGGCTAAATGAGAAACCTGTCTACAATTAGAATCGGCTGATTAGGACAACCCCTTCTTAATACCTATTATTTTACAATCCTTATATATGCCACAAGGGATGCTGTGGCATCTATAAAGACTAAGGCACTGAGCTTGTCAATCAGAAAGGTCAGCAGTTCAGTGGTTTGAATCCCTAGTAATGATTGATTAGCATGTTCTGCTAATGGGTGAGCTCCCGTTACTTGTCCCAGCTTCTGCCAACCTAGAAGTTCGAAAGCATGTAAAAAATGCAAGTAGAAAAATAGGGATCACCTTTGGTGGAAAGGTAACAGCATTCCGTGCGCCTTTGGCATTTAGTCATGCCAGCCACATGACCATGGAGATGTCTTCAGACAGCGCTGGCTCTTCGGCTTTGTAATGGAGATAAGCACCACCTCCTAGAGTTGGGAATGTCTGGCACATATGTGCGAGGGGAACCTTTACCTTTGCTTTTTTTATATACGCCACAAACTTTGCAAGCTGGAAGCATGTATCTTGAAATACAACATGTGTGTTTAGTCACACAAGAAGGTGAAAAGGGAAGAAGTACCCTGACTCCATCTTCAGGATCAGTTTTCTTTTGACTGGAAGTGAATTCAGCCAAAGGCAAAGGACTTAGATTGAGGGAGAACTCTGTAGTCCCCACTCACCTGTTGGCCTTTGGAGGTTTTAAGGTAGTCTTTCCCTTCCAGCCACACTGAGAGTTTGAGATATAAAATGCACACTAGTATAAGCCCTAAAATTTTGCAAGTGAATCAGAATAGAGCTGGAAAGGACCTTGGAGATCTTTTAGTCCAACCTCCTGCTCAAGCAGGAGACCCTATACCATTTCCAACAGGTGATTGTCCAGTCTTTTCTTAAAAACCTCAGTGATGAAATGACAAGAAGAGGGAAAAAAGTATCAGAAGTGGGATGGGGAAAATATTTCACACCCATTATTGCAGTTCTCATAGTCTCTAAAAATAGGAATTGGAAAAAGATCAGAGCGTTGACAGTTTTCCTGAAAACTTCAAGGCTTCTGCCATTACCCATAATTAACTTTACTTGACTGTATTCTTCTCAGTTAAGTTTCCACTACTGTGTGAATATGTAGTTCCAAGACTAGCATTAGAAGTAGATTGATTGCTTTGATTCACCTAATCAAATTACTGCAGCAATTCCTATTGTCAAAGTTCATTGGATGCTCCAAATTGATTCCAAGCTGATGCAGTGATGGGTTTTGGGTATCTACTCCCTGCCATTCTCCTGCTTCCAGCATCTCCTACCTTTAAGGCAAATTTCCCCAGCTGGATGACTCCAGGTCCCTTGTGATTATCACTGAGGATTTCCAGTTACATGCCCAAAGAAAGATACAGTCCAGCACATCTGGAGAGCCACTGATTGGGAAAGCTGACTTAATCACTATGAGATTTTTTTTCTGTGTTTCTTCTCTCTTGCTTCCAGTTACATTTATACAGTACACTAAATCAGGGCTGTCAAACTCTCGGACCAGGGGCCGGAGGCATCACGTGCTGACTATGCCCACACACGGTTTAGCATGGGGGAAATCCAGATACAGTACATCAGTGATGACGTGAGTTTGACACCCTTGCATTAGATCACAGTTTAGCCTAGTCTGTGGTGTGAACTCAGCCTATATTGCAGAGGTGGGTTCTGAATCTTCTTACTGCTGGTTCGCTCAGGGTCGCGCCTCGAGCGTGTGCGGAAAGCACACGAGTGAGCACACATGCAGCAGTCAAAATGTGCAGGCATGTGCAGAAGCAAAATCCAAGATGGCGGTGCCCACAGAGCCACCGACTAAACCGGCTCTGTGATGTCATCGCGTAGTTACTACCTACTCTATAGAACCGGATAGAACCGGTAGGAACCCACTTCTGCTGTATTGTCAGTTTGTGGTTCACTGTGTCCTATGAATCAAGAACATTGGATTGGGTAAATTGCTGATCAGGTGATCCTGACTAAACATGCTGGATTAACAAAGAATTTTTCCATTCTTTCCCTGAGTTAAAACCAACTGGAGGTTGAGAACTTAGGTGTCTCTGCATTTAACTAGCAGGTTTTTAAGAATGCAAATAGCCTGAAATGGGAGAGGAAGGAAAGGACTGTTTAAAATGCAAATTCTATTAGTTTTGAGGGGGAACTGGTAATTAATAGAATCCAAGTAGGCATGTAAGAATTAACCTTTCCTCTCTTTGGAATAGTCCTGAAGGAAACAATAGTTTCTTAGGCCATTGCTTGTTTTACATTTGTTTCCTTATTATTCAAGCTACAGAAGGACCCAAATGTGCCAGTTTTATGGGAGGGGAAGATAATTGTTTGGTTAAAATGGAGGAACATGGGCTTAGAGAGCTTTTAGGTTTTAGTAATTCCCTCCCCCATTTCTACTGATCAATATTTCATGTGCACAGAATTTAATGCTGTATTTAAGTTCATTCCATAGCTCATGAAGGTTGCATGCAGCTATCACGTTAACTTACAGACATTAAAACTTGACCGCATGGAATAATATTGATCAGTTTTTCCATTACATCAACAAGGAATCGGTTCATAAGCAGAAAGAACACAAATTGGCTATCCAAGATTATAAATCTTTGGATCACATTACTATTCCAAGATTGTAAACTAATTTTTTGCTCCCTCCCCAATAAATCCATAATTCTTCATATAGTGACAGCTTCTGCATGTTTAGTATATAATTTTCAAGTACGAGGGAAAACCTATTCTCACATCAGTAAAAGTCTCTCAGCCTATTTCAGGGATGTCAAACTCACGGCCCATGGGCCGGATGCGTCATGCGCTGGCCACGCCCACACCCAGTTTAGCAAAGAGGAAAAAGTTGTGATATGTCATGTGACACCGCCATGATGACACGGGTTTGACACCCCTCTTTGAGTTTGAATGGGACTCTTAATCCATTTTTAGTCTGCGATTAAAAACTAAAAATAGTATGTTGAATTATACAGCTCTTAAATTCAAAATAAACATTTTTAATAATGATTTGTTAATATGGGATGTTCTAAATTTTTATTCAGATTTCTTGCAAACCTTAAGGATTTTTTATTTTAAAAAATACCATAGACTTCAAAGCACATTTCAGTTCTGATAGTAATTCCAAACTTTAGAGCAGAGATGTGAAACTCGTGGGCTATGGGCCGTATGCGTCACATGCTGGCTAAACCTACGCCTGGTTTTCTTTTTCCAAATAGTTTTTTCTTTTCCATACAATTCGTTTTCAAATTTCATTTCCACATATAATTTTTTTAACACATTTCAATTCTAATTTATCTTTATCAAGCTTACTCCAATAACACATTTTAATATCAATTTTTCCTCATATTTTCT
>JANHFT010003658.1:41551-59115 GCA_032467955.1 Pseudoxenodon macrops | reverse complement strand
TGCCATCACTCTGCTAAACAAATAATTCCCTCACCACTGTCAAACTATTTACTAAGACTGCATTACTGTTACTATTACTCTTCTCATCATTCCTATCCCCATCTCCTCCCACTTACGACTGCAGGACTGTAACTTGTTCTTGTATCCTATGACTTCTTATTGATACTGTTTCCTGATTGCTTATTTGGCATGCAGCACCTCCTTCATAGCATGTGAGCTGTCACCCTAGTTCAGCTCCACTGCGCATGTGCACGTACCTCCCCCCAGCCAGCTGGTCTTTGGGTCTCTGCCATGCATTCATGGGGGGCGGGGGGCATGTTGGAGGTGGCTGCGCATACCTGGGGGTGAGGCACATACAAAGGGCCACGGGCGCATGCACAGGGGGTGCATGCACGGGAGGCACATGCATGGGGCCTGCACGAGGATTGCATTTGGGGTTTTTGGAAGTGCTTTGGGCACTGGGTCCGGAAAAGGTTAGCCATCACTGGTATAAGGTTTCCTGATTTTAGCAGAGGGTCCCCTGCAGCCCTAGGATTCCATGATTTTATGATGGGGTCAAGGAGAACAATATAAGGTTGGACATATTTGGGATTCCCTACACAGAAAAGAAATTTGAGGAAAGAGAGTAGTTAATTGATGATGAGATACTTGAGAATTGATGTGTCCTCCTCACTTCCCATTGCATTCAACAAGAGATGCTGTTTGATTCTTTTTTTTAAAAAAAAATCTTGGACACGTCTATCTCCATTCTGTAAGACATTTCTGTTCTGGACAAAGGGAGAAAGGGGGCAAGAACTTGGGTTGGTGATCATGTTGAAGAAAAATGGACATTTGCGTGAAACAAATGAGTTCGTACTAAATTGAGGCTAAAATGGAATATTCTAGTTGGAGTGATCATGGAGGGAAGTGGCTATAAAACAAGGAAACATAGCTTAAAGTGAACTAAATCCATGTTTAATGGTAATTAGTATCTTATCAACTCTACCGCTCACAGTTTGAACCATCTGGTGCTGTCTTCCCTGCGTAGCATCTTCACTGCAGAGCAGCATAGGATATTCTGATTTATGCTGAGATCACAAAGCACCATCATTTCAACCATTCTTCAGTTTTCGAAGAAGTAAGAGTCTTATCAGGTGCTGCTTTGAGGTTCGATCCGATTCTCTTTTGGCATTTTGAAATGCCAGTTTTATACACCGTGCAAATGTGAACCCCATTTATTTCAGCAGGGCCTATGGGAAGTACGCTTCTTAAGTCGATTACAGCAGGGGTGAAAAAATATCTTTTTAATATAAACAATATGTAGGCAATACAAATCTTTGCACACATACTTGTTGTGGGCCACTGGCAGCCAGCAGATCTGGCAGCAGAGTCGGACAATGAGGAGGTTGGGGAGGAACATGGGCCAGTCCTGGGGGCTGGGGAAAGTTCGGACAAGGGCTCTGCGTCGGAGGCAGAGAGGAAACTAGACAGCAGGGAGGCAGAGGAACAGCTGGAATCTGTCCCCAGTGTGTGCATGCATAGAGCTGCCAGAAGACAAGAACAACTAAGAGTCGACTTGGGACTAAAGCCACACCTTGGAGGTGATTGGCCCCTCCCATAAGAAACAAAAGTGGAGCGAACGGGGAGTGGGCTTTTGCAGGAAACAATTCATTCATTCGGTTGTTTCAAGAGTGGAAAGTTCTGTTAATCACTTTAAGAGACTCTGTGCCACGTTTTGCCTTGCCCTGCATTTGGAAACTAGTTATCTGGCAGCTTTCCAAGCGAGATAAGGTTTGTGTTGATAAATATCCCTCTGGAAGACTGTTTGCCAAGCCTTGATGACTAAATGAAAAGAATTCACAATCGTGTAAATAAAAGAGGTTTTGCCGGGACTAAGACTCTGCTTCATGCTTTTTAAGGAAGCCTAGGTCAGAACAGTCAGCATGTAACAGCTAGCACCTGGGCTGCCACACAGAAGGCTCCAGGTAAAGTTCAGAGGCAGTCCAAGGTAGACCTGTGCTGCAGTACAGGTCACTGGTGGCGAAGTCGTACCATATTCATTTTTACACCCTTAGTGGTATATGTTCATTTTACTATTTTCTACTATTTACTATTTTCAATGTAATCTTCATAACTTTACTCATGTATCAACTTTGGTATGCTTATTAAATGGAAAAGTATACTTTAATCCATTGCTCCAAAATGTTTTCTTTCATTACCCAAAGCCGCTTATCAGAAGGGTCCCTTTTACCCATTGTAGGTAAATTTCAATGTCCCTCAGGGGATTCGGTAATAGATTTGTGTGTCATTATCCAAAGAGCCTGAGTAATTTATCCAACTTGAGAAGCACTGCTTTAGTAACATGGGTAATTTTATTTATGGGTGTTTCTTCTATCCTTTTGAGGCTTACTTAAGACTTTAAACAAAAAGTCAGCAGCAGACAATTCCACAAGCAAATCAAACCTTGAATCTTATTCCTTCCTCACTCATGGCCACCTAGGAACAGAAAAGCATCTCGCTGTTGCCTTTGAGAACTGTACTGCATTGTTTGTCCTTCACATACAGGAATTGCAGTATTCTGCTGCCCTAGATAAAAGCCTACTTATTAGAACTCAACAGAAAGTAGGGCTGTGAATAAAAGCAAAAAGATGCTTTGGACAGTGCAAGCAATGCTTACAGAACAGCACTCTGCAAATCTTTTAAAGCAGGGGTATCTTTTCCTAGGATCAAATGCCTCCCTCCAGTTTCAGCATTATTCCAGAAAAACACATTGGATTTTATGAATTTCAAGAGTCTACAAGCAGGCCTCTCTACACATTGCTTAGCCATAACCAGAGACATTTAGGAGAAATAAAACAACAGCTTTTTGTCAGGTTCTGTTCATTATTCTAAAGAAAACATTTCACCGGAATTGTTTTATTCCTTCCAATTTGTTTCAATTTTTTTTCTGGGGGGAAAAAATCAAAGACAAAATATTATGTAAATATTATGTAGCTATAATTCATCACTGGTGGCAAGACTCATGCCGTACTTCCCATATCTGAATATGTAAATTTGTTTCATTGGGAGGATAAAGTAATTTATTTATTTATCAAAATTTTCTGCCCATCTTGTGGCTCAGGAAATTCGGAGAGTCTAATTTAAGTATTTATTACGATCAGTTACAGCGAGAATGTAGGCCTGTGAGTGAAGTATGGTGAAATATATATGGTACATACCCTATTTTCTAGTCTCAACAGATGAAGCAACAGCCACTATGGACAATTTACATGCCAAGTCATTTTTTAAAATCTCCTTCTCTTTCTACTCCATTCCTCCTTTAAAAAAAAAATATTCCGAAGAAAGAATTCGGATAGTAAATATATAAAAATGGAATACAAAATAAGGTTGCCAGGCTCAGAATTGTTAAATAACATTACTGTCTATTTTAGTGTTGATTTTTATCTTTAAAAAACTTTTTTAATTATCTTGAGCATTCACCACAGTAGAAAACTGTTACATAAATCCATTAAGTAGACCCATAATAGCAACAGTACCTTGATCTAATCAACTTGTTCTGCCTTGAAAAAATAAGTTTAATGAAACATTTCCAAATTTCTATGACTTCAGCAAATCATGCAGTTGTTTTCAGTTATGCTTTCAATGTCCCCACTTTTTCCAACAGTGATCACATGAGCATTTCAACACTTAATTTATCTAGGGGAACAGTCAGAATAAAAATACCAAATGCTTGCAGTTTCCCAGAATGGAAGTCATTCAGAAGACTCAGAAGTCCTTTCTCCATTTCTTGGACATCTGATACATCCGTGAGAAATGAATGCTGGATTGGGGCTGACTGGGCTCCTTTGTTTTCCACTCCTGGTGTTTTGGCTTTCTCTTTCACACCTCTAAGACAGAAAAATTGTCATTTAGTTCTGCTTGCTACATTGAATGTCCAACCTCAACAAATGCTCTGAAGCAGGGGTGTCAAACTCTCGGCCTTAGGTCGGATGCGTCACATGCTGCCCACGCCCGGTTTAGCAAAGGGGGGGAAAGTCGCAATATGTTACATGACAACACGATACACCCCTGCTCTGAAGGAAGAACTTACCCCCTTTTCTCCCAAACATATACAAAAACAATTAATTATAGGAACTCAGTGTATGATTCATAGGATTTGTTTCTAAAGCTACCAATGAGGTACCTTATGTATCATATGTCCATAAATTTTGCTTTCCTTTATTAAGGTTAATGGAAAACTTAAATAGCTTAGGAAAGTTTTCAGTCTCTAGGAAAAGCCTCCTTTTCTTCTCTAATTGGTATGGAGCAACTATTTCAATTGAAGTTATCCTATTGCGGTGTCTCATTTGGACAAATCATGATAGAATTAGCTTTGTTCCGACTTTTCAAAAAAAGATTCTGTATCATGTACACCTTCACCATTCCTTAGTCCACATTAATTACAATATGCTAATTCTACACTTTGCTCTTAAAAGCTGAAACAAAAACATCTGGTATATTTCAGTTCCAACTAACTATTATTTGTACTCTTCTATTCTTGTACCAAGTACAAGAATAAAAGGAAAATGGTTATTAGGGCTGAAGTATTAGCCCTTTTCAGAAATCTAGACATTTGTCAGAACATACAAGCCTTGTTACAATATCCAGTTCCCTCAATTTTTATCCTTCTTGTATTGTACAGGAATGTTTGAAGATTCAGCTTTTAGTGAGACAGCTGACTTCCTGTAATAGCTTCTGGCCTCATGTTTGGGCTTATCTCTTGAGAAAATAATTTAGGAAGAGATATAATGTACAGGTGCCACCTTATCTTGACCAGAATGACCTACTATCTGATCAGTAAAAGTAGCAGAATCATTAGGCGTCTCATGAAGAACTTGCTTTTTCACTTTCTTATATTTTGAATAAACTGAGTTATGCTGTATTTAAGTAGAACCTGTTATTTTGATTATTGTTATGCAATTACACTCTGTCCGTTGAGCAGGAGATTCCAGACATGCCTGGATATTTGCTATCAAAGTCTTGGATGTATCTCTGGATGTATTTATAAAATTTATATGCCATTCATATCACAGTTCAAGGTAACTCTGAGTGGCAAACTTAAATATCTCACATGCTATCAAAGTTACTAGGGCCTTCAAAAGAAAAGAATGAGCTTGCATTGCATTGCATTCCTGAAAGAAAAATATAAGCCCATAACAGGAATTCACATATACACCTTTAACACCTTAGCAGTCAAGAACTCATCTTTGGAAATAAGCTTCTTTGACTGTGTTCTGAGTTTACATTCAGAAATACTTTTATTTACAGAACACTGTACAACCACTTCAAATCCAGGAGGGAACACATTGTTCCATTCTTGAGTATTAAGAAGAAAACTTATGGGAAATGTTCCTCGGCTTGAATGATTACCAGAACTTGCACTACTGCCTTCATTCTGCAATGTTCATTAGACCTTGAAATGGCAATGAATTTGTTCTAGAACGGAGACATTTCAGTACCTAACCAAAGGATGCTATCTCTTTTATCTGGACATGTCCTGTTCAATGTTTCTGGCCAAAACATTCCTTGCCAAATCTAAAAAAGAAACAAGTCAACAGAGCAGCTGAGATATTTCTCAGACCATATTTGGATTGCCCTGTAATTACGGTAGCTTTTCTTTACCCAGTTCCTTAACCAGAAGCAAGTAGCTGTGCAAAACTTGAAGTCAGATATAGGAATGACAAAATAACAATAATAGCAACAAGAAAACAGCAGAACAGAGTATAAAATGTTAGTGGCGTGCTGCTTCTATTCTTTGTCTCAATGATTTTTTGAATTATCTCCCCCATCTGCCGAAGTGACTGCCATAGCAGCATTATTTTTTCAAACAGTGGTGTGTTGATTGGGTTTTGTGAAAGACTAATAGCAAAGTTTACTTGAACACAATTGAAGTCGGACTCTTGATCAGGTTTTTAAAAAATATTGTTTTAACTAACAGGTTTCATCGCCTGAAAATCTTTTAAAATCCTTCTTCTATGGCATCCATCTTTGGAAGCTCTAGCAATGCCACATGTTGTCAGATATCTTTATTTTTCCTTTGAAAGTATTGTTCCACTTTGCTTTTCACGCTTTTTGAAAGAAATCTTGAAAACTGTAACATCTGGAGATTAGAAAAGCCCTGAAGATGAACCTCCTTAATTGTTTCAAATTATAGGGATGCGGAATCCCTGGTGCTCTCAAAGCTGGGCTATTTGCTTGCAGATATTTCATTACATTCATTCTCCTTGGTAGTTCTTTGATTAAGAGAAAACTACATCCCCACCAAAACCGGCAGGGCAAGCTCCTCTATGAAAACAGGGAGCAAACCCCACACTTACTCACACTGATGATGTCACCTAGTTGGGTAATGAAACATCTGCAAGCAAACAATCAGCTCAGAGAGCACCAAAGACTTCACTGATCAACTCTGAGCTGCAGATATTCTCTTTTATTGGAATTACAGGGTTGGCAGGAAATATCCACTATTACTAATACTTGCTTTTTTGTGTGTGGGTATATTTTATTCCCTTAAAACCTTGAAAAACTTCAAAAATCGTGTTTCTTGCTCTACCAACTTGAGATGTCATGCAAAGCTCCATGAAGCTCTTGAGCTTATGGAAATTTACATCAAAATATTGTACTGAAAGGAAGAAAGAAGCACTGTATTTTTCACACTATAAGATGCATAAGACGTACATTAACTTTAGAGGAGGAAAACAAGCAAAAAAAATTGCCTTTGTCTCCCAACATCCATCCGGTATTCATCTGGCTAGCGTCCTTGCAGCAAAGAGCAAAGAGCATGGTCAACTTCAGCACATTATCACAGCATCAGCACGCGGCTCATCAGGGCTCCGCTCCATTGCACCCACCACTGGTCAACTTAGCTGACCTGCTGCCATGCCTGGCAACATTGGAGCCTTCACTGCCGAGCAACTGATTGGCAGTTGGATTGGCCTCCCGGAATACTGCTGATCAGCTGTTCTAGGTGGTGGTGATTGCCGCTGCCTATTGCTGCTATTTGCCGCTGCCATTGCTCGCTGCCAATTGCCACCACCGCCATTTGGCGGCAGCAAACAGTGATCCCTGCCGCCTAGAACAGCTGAGCGGTGTTATTCTGGGAGGCTGATCCAACCGCCAATCAGCTGCTCAGCAGCAAAGGCTCCAGCATTCCCCGGCGGTGGCAAACAGTGGCAGTGGGGACAGGCAGTGTGTCTTATAGTGCGAAAAATACAGTAATTTCTTCTTTTGTTTTATGCACCATTTTCACAACTAGTAAAGATCACACTCCATTTTAAAAATACAAAACTGCCATTTAGTGAAAGAAGAATATATGTGTTTGCATGTGTTTTAATTAATCTATCACAATAGAACCAAAATTAGTTTGGAACCAAATCCTGCCTGTAATGATTAAACTCATAAATGGAGTTTGGATGATTTCAAAAGGGGCCAGCATCCATAAGCTTGAGTTTGTCCGACCCATAACCCTCCCCAAATGAGAGGGCTGGGAAACATCACACGGAGCTCCTGGGGGAAAAGCTTCAAAAAAAAAAAAAAAGGAATGCCACAGATGGCTTAGCATGGCAAGCTAGATGGTTTGTGGGACAGGTATTCTTTATCTCGTAATGTCTCCCTGGCTGAAAATTGAACAGCCCTCAAATTTAGCCAGCTTTGATTGCCAGTAGCACATTCCATATAAAACCTTACCTTTTAAGCTTTGGTCTTTGTAAATGAACCTGGGATGCAGAATTGGCAAATGCTGTACTTTTGCTAGAAGGCACAGTGTTTTTCTTATTGTTGTGAACCTGACTGACGTGAGTCATGGATGACTTGGGACTTCTCCTTTTGTTTTTTTTCTCCTCCATTTCCTGATTCTTTTATCTTTTATTATAAAGGAAGAGAAATAGCAAATATCATTTCTATATACATAAGCTTATCATATCGGGATTTCAATGGAAAAATTATTTTGCACAGTGTGTATTTTTACATTTCATAAACCAGCTTGGTTTTATTTGTTTGCCACTCATCTTCCAACAAGCCAACTCAGATATACTAGGAATCAAAATATAAATCCTCCAAATTAAATTATCACAATGCAGCATAGAAAAAAACCACATAGAAAGACAGCATAATGCATCACAATGCCGGAAAGAAAGAGAAAGAGAAAGAGAGAGAGATAAAGACCAAAATGGAAGAGGTGATAAGTGTTGCACCCACCAGCTTGTCCCCTGCCCATTTGTCAAATGTGAATGATGCAATTTGACAGCTACTTTCAGTAAAGGAAACATTATTAGTCAAATCCTGTGACTATATATTCTAGAAGCCAGTAATTCATAAAATATTTTCAAAATAAAAATAATAGAGATGAAGCTCCAAACTTCTAAATGGCTTTTGGGCCAGACAACATTTTTATCGATTATGTCCTTCAACTCTTTGAAAAGAAGGGTATACATTGAATAAATAACATACATTTAAATAATCCTATTATCTAGTATTTCAACTGGAGTAAAACCAGTTCTATTTCCATGGCCTTATTCAAAAAGTATTGTAAAATGTATTAATACTTTGGTTAACAACAGTCTTCAGAATTTCATCTTCAAATGTGGGTCTAATGTGTGTCATAATAACATGTAATTCACAGAAAATATATTAAAATGTATGATAATATCCATTAGAACTGTGGGAGTTACTGGAAGGTCTGTAAGTGATATCAAATACAAATGCCAGCCAATATGATCAACCTTGCTTGAAAAACAGTATGAATATATCCTTTAAAAAATGCTGGTTATTCAGATGAGAATAGATAGCTGTTTCCACCTCTCCCCAAAAATTAATTCAGCTACACTGACCTAATTTTAAGATTCCAATATGTTCAATAAAAGCTTTACGTAGCTATCAAATTGGTATACTATATATGCATACTCATCAGAAAGCTCCTGAAAAAACATCTGTGCATTCCTTACTATTTCAAGGACTGTGAGAGTTATAGTAGAATTCCATTCAAAATGGCAGGTGTCCCCCCCAGATTATACTAAAAAAGTCAAAAGTTTGGTTTTTTAATTTTATATTGTGTATTTTATGAATTCATTTTATAGTAAACTGCCTTGAACTAGATGGTCAGCAATCGGATAAATACAGGTATTCCTCAATTTACAACTACTCAAAGTTACCGCACTGGAAAAAAGCGACTCATGACCATTTTTCACGCTTATAACCATTGTAGCATCCCCATGATCATGTGATCAAAATTTGCATGCTTGGCAATTAGTTCATATTTATGATGGTTGCAGTGTCCCAGTATCATGCAATTGCTTTTTGCAGCTTTAAGACAAGTGAAGTCACTGGGAAAGCCAAAATCATTGGGAAGCCAGATTTAAAACTGTTATTAAAAACTGTGGTAACTAACATCATAAAAGTGGGGCAAAACTCATCTATCTCACTTAGCAATAGAAATTCTGGCTTCAATTATTATGGTCACATGTCAAGCCTGTACATAAATATGTAACACTTGCAGTTTTGACCACACCATTATGGCTAGTATTTTGATTATTATTTTTTTACCATATTCTGGGTAATAATTTAAGGAGGGGGGGAAATCTAATCCCACAATTTCAAACCTAAAACTTAATACTTTCCCTCTCAGGTCTTGTTTGACCTGTTGCTCTGAAATGATAGTCTCCTACCATTGGTTGTTCCAACTGGCAAAATCATTTTTTAGGATAACTGTGCTTGAGCGGTCGTTTGGTTTAAGTAAACTGCAGCAGACTCACTTCGGTCTGGCTTTGATTTCAGCCCTCCATAAGTCTTTGCTACTCTCTGATGCAACAAATAACACCCTCGTTGGTTCCAGATAACACAGAGGCAAAGTAGAGCGAAACATCTGCAGAAAAGGATGTTTGGGAAAGAAAAAAAAACACCACCACCCAACTTCATCTCATGACTTTTCCTATCCGAAATCCAAAGTGTTTGGTCAGGTCCGCAAACCCCTTTAATCGGAGCCATGTTTCAACGACGGAATGGATCGAAATAGTTCTACCTGAATCTGAAAACTGATCGATGCCCGATGGCGAAGTACCAAGTCCCGTGTCTTGTTTATACGCACTCCCACGGTCACGCAAGCGTTGTTAACGTTTTGCAAACGCGTGATCGATCCCGCACCCGTTTTCTCAGTTAAGCGAGTTGAAAGAAAACGATTATAGGCAGTTTGGGCTTCATTCACCCTGTCTTGGAAGCGCTGCTAACATCAGGGGGGGGGGCGGCGAGAGCAATGGGTCCTCGGACCTACCTGCGACGACGAGGAAGTGCCCGGTATCTCCCCCAAGTCAGTCCGGTCCGACTAAATCCCTGTAACCTGTCGGGACTGGGTTATAATCTTCCCAGATAAGGCGATCACCCCCACCCCCACCCCCACTCAGCCCTTCCGAATGAGCCGGCAGAACGAAACTTCCGGGCTCGCTCCAAACAAGAACCCACGTGCAACCGAGAGGGGAGAACCCGGAAGAGGTCGGTCACGTGACCGCGCGTTCTTCTCCAAAGTGCCTGCTTCCACGTCGCTGAGACGCGCGACTCTTCGTTTATCTTTCTTTCTCTTTTCCTTTCTCTCTCCCTCTCTCTATCTCCTCCCCCTTTTCCCCTCTTTCTCTCTTTCCCACCTTTCCCTTCCTCTCCCTCTTTCTCTCCCGCTTTCTCTTTCTCCGCCCCCCCCGTCCGTATGTTGGCCACTGATCGGCTTGTATTTATTTGTTCCTTTTACTCTGGGATAAAGGTTCGACTGGAACCCAAAGCTCTACACTGGCCACGGTCCTATTGCTTTACTTAGGATGCATTACTTCATAGCTCCAACATCTCCCAGCTACAATAGGTGCTGCCTAGATGGGAATTTTAAGCTAGCAGGAACCAGGTTGGGGAAGGACATTGCCGCGAGACTTGCTTGCACCAGGAAGGGCAGGCATTAGCTCACTGTTCCAACTGGGACAATGAGTGCAATCCCAAACATCCGCGTTATTCTTCTTTTCTCCGTCTCCCCATCAATTTCTTTTAACTTCGATTCACCTTGATAGCAGAACTTTAAAAAATATTTCTGCAATAATTTCTTATACAAGAAATTTTTTCTTGCGAAATTTTAATTTGTAAATTTCCCAGAGTTGCTGGTAATCTGGGGTATGTATACATTTAGTAAAAACCAGTCACTATTTTTAGAAAAAAGGGTAACATAAATATGTTTACCCATAAATATTTACCCATCTACACTGTCAAGACTTGCCATTCCATGTTTATTACAGACCAAAAGGATTTCGACTGGCCAGTGTGTCATTTTGATATCGATTGCAGTTTTCTGGGGAAATCAACAGAGCAGAATCTTTGTACTTGAAATAATAGCAGATCAAGATCCAAGCAGCTATTTCAATATAGTAACAAACTTTTGATCTTTTTATTTAATATTGTAATCATCCTATTTTAAACCTCATTCTTATCCGTTGTTGCTTCTTGCATGTAAAAGTTTCCATAAAAAGCCTAGTCCGGTAATAGAATGAGGGGTAGGTAGAGAGCATGCAAATTAAACTGTTGTAAAATTCATTAGCTATATTGAATTTCAAAATGGGAAATTCTACAACAATCAATACTACCGTACATGTGTTCCACGAAGGTGGCACCAATGCAACTTGAACTGAAATAAATTCAAAGGTAATTCTTCAGTTGCATACATTGTTTCTGTAAGTAAATGTTTATTTAAATTGCTTTAAGTGGAATGCAGTTCAACTTTTCCCTATGCGGAAACAGTTACTAAGGAACCTGCAGTGAGTCACTGGAGAGTAGAGTAGTGGTTTTTTCCCCTAACAACTGTACTGCTCTGAATAACTGCTGAAAAAAGGAGCGGTACTTATTGTATGTAGAGATGAAGTAAATAGGCTTTTACAATCAGTTTTTACTTTTTGTTGAAAAGTTTCACCTCTCCAATACATAGCAGGAGCAAGGAGAACAGTGACACTGACATTCCCTAAGTGGATTTCCTCTTTCAAGAGACTTCAATATGCAAGACTACATACATACACAAGTGACCAAATTAAATCTGTTAAAAGTATCTCACAGTTTAGATCTTATGGCACTACTCATAAGGGCAATACTCGTTCTCTTGGGATCTATCACAGGAAGCACAAATTGTGTCTAAGGGTCCCTGCTTTTGAAGATGTGCAGAAACATAACCAAAAGTGACACACATGCGCAGTTATCAGTACCACATTTTTCTTTCACAATGCTGTAGGTAACTTTACACTGAGTGCCATTCTATCTTCAGCCGTTCAAACGCTTTCCACCACATTCCTGCACATGTAGTTGCATTATGCCTCCTATTGACTGATAAGTCTGAAAAATAACTCCATAAGCCACTGGTATATATTTAGTATGTGCTATCTCTGAAGGTAATTAATGGTGTAAAGACACCTCCATCAATTCCCATGGAATTTTCAGCAACAAATAAAGAATACTGAAAAACAAAAGTCATGGGACTCTTATACAGTACAGAAATCCCATTTCACCAAACCATTCAAGGTCTGCCAGAGATGTGAACTCTCTGCAGACTGCTTGGCATTCATACTAGAGACCTTCCTAGGTGAGATTGGTGCACAACCTCATGGCAAATGAACAGTCCTCACGCTATTATAGTCCCGTCCTCCACTGTAGCTTGTAAAGTTGCTGTTGCAATGATGGATCTTAAGAATTGTCATATTGAAGTAATAGTTGGATTACAGGAAGTGGGGGAGTCATAAAGCTAAAGGTGGGTGCAGATTGAGAGGGAATTTGCACAACAATGCCTTATACAGTCACATCAACATGTGTACAACCTCATTTTATCCAAAGTGTATAAACTTCATAAATTTCATACTATATTTATTCCTTTTATACTATAAAGGGAAACGTAATTCCTGGTACCATGTTTTGCTTGTATGACTTTTCATTTCCTATTATGGAAGATGTGCTGTGGTTATCCTTTCAATACATATACTCCTAGCTTGACAATAATTTTATATATGTACAGATGTCCCTAGACAATTGCAAACCACTGTGTTTGTGAATACTTGGAAGAAAACATATGTATGTCCCAGATACTCACACACTGTCAAAGAACAGCTGGTGAAGGGATTCCTCACATTTGTGGAGGGAAACCCTGTAGAAAACCATAGGCAGCTAGCAGGGCACTGATTAAGACTAATGTAACAGTAAGCTAAAAAGTATTGTTGTTTGTTTCCTTCACTGCAGTCTTTGTGGTCGCTGCTCCCCCCCCCTCCACTCTTCCATCTTAGACTGTATTTTATCAATGCACTGGTTACTGTTGTATTCTTGGTGTGCTGCCAAATGCTGCTTTGAATCTGTGTTATTGTGTTTGCGGTACTGCCACATTTGCAGAGACAGAACTGTGACATGAATGGAAGAAAAATACTGTAAATGGGTTTGCTATGTAACAGATTCTTTTCCTGTGGTTCATTGAAGGGAGCAAATTTATCAAGGGTTCTAATGCTCTCCTCCTTTCAACCCCAATGGAGACCAGCATGCAATGTTCCAAGACCCCTCAAGGAATTCAGAACTATTTCCTTAAACAACCTACCATCCAATTTCATTTCTTGTTTTTGAACAGGATAGACCAAAGACTGAAGAAGACATCCTACTGTAGAATCCAGGGAATAGGGGCATACTGTTCCAGTCTCTTAAGTTATTGACCAGTATGATAAAACACACATGCAGGGAGTCTGCATTCTTACAGCAAAGAAAGTTATAAAACAGGTGCTTGAAGTACCATATTTTTTGGACTATAAGATGTACCGGTGTATACGACACACCAAGATTTAGAAGAGGTAAGTAAGAAAAAAATGTTTTTGTCCTTCCTGGCCCCCAGGAGCACTCTGCAGGCCTCCCAAACACTCTGTGCATCCCGTTTTTCACAAAAACGGGTCCATTTTTTGTAAAAATGGGGTGCAGGGGCAGGGCTTCAGGAGACCAAAAATGGTTGTATTCAGTGTATAAGCACACCAACATTTCCACCATCTTTTGGGGGGGGGAAGGTGCATCTTATACTCTGACAAATACGGTACATAAATTGAGACATGACAATATGTCAAACTGAAAGCAACCCTTCCTCCCCACATCCCCAAAATGTGGCATAGTGATACAGTTGGCCATTGCCAGGGCTAATGGAGAGGGTAAGAACAGATACCGTAATAGGAAATATACTTTTACAAAAGGTTTATACAATACTAGTTAGTAGACAATTGAATATGGGTCAGCAATGTGTTGTAGTTTTTTTTAATCCAATTTAACAGAAAAACATAGTTGGAAGAGACCTTGGAGGTCTTCTAGTCCAACCCCCTGCCCAGATAGGAAATCCTACACCATTTCAGACAAATGGTTGTCCAGCCTCTTTTTGAAATTTCCATCCATTGCTTTTTGTCTTGCCTTCAGGTGCTTTGCAAAATAAGTCGACCCCTTCTTCTTTGTGGCAGCTACTTAGATATTGGAACACTGCTATCATGTCTCCCCTTGTCCTTCTTTTCATTAAACTAAACATACCCAGTTCCTGCAACCGTTCTTCATATGTTTTAGCCTCCAGTTCCCTAATCAACTTTGTTTCTCTGTACTCTCTCTAGAGTCTCAACATCTTTTTTATATCATGGTGACCGAAACTGGATGCAGTATTCCAAGTGTGGTTTCACCAAAGCATTATAAAATTGTACTAACACATCACTTGCTTTTTTTCATAGCCTGAATTTTAGACTTCCTTCACAGAAAGATAATACTATAGTGACCAGCGATGTTCACCATTATCTACCCCAAAGCAGTTTGGTGATAGTTTTTTGTCTGTCCCATATGAGGGAGCATGAAGATGCTCCTCCTTGTGCCTGCCTGGATATAATCTGTCTCCATCCTTTTGGGCATACACACACCAGAGCAACCCAATCCCTATCAGAAAAGTGGATGAAGTGTCATGCATAGAGAAAGGATGTCTTAGGTATGAAAACTAGCCTGGCAACCTGCATTGGTGTAGAGCAGGTAAAACAGCAAATGAGAAAGGGAAGAAGGAAAAGGCAATGGCTGCAATTTGGGGGCATGGAACCACTTTTACACTGGTGGTTTAGCCTGAATTAATGTTATTATGGTTCATCGCACAGTCAGCTAGAGGTTTTGATGAATTTGATATTTTTGTCACCCACCAAATCCTTCCCAAGGACCTGGGACAGACCAATGTTAAATGTCTCATGATAGAAAATAAGCTGTTTCGAGTAAAACTGCCTTTTGCAATTGACTGATGGTGGATTTGTCAATGCCAATAGTGTTCAAGTGGTGCTTCAGATGTTTGGTGATTGCACTCAAAGTACCTATTACTATTGGCACTACCTTTGCTTTATTTTGTCACAGTTCTCACAGTCGTCTTTGTATTTTGTTGTCTTCTCTAGTTTCTTCTTCTTTTTCCTGCTGTCTCCATATACTGTCACGTCCACTACCCAGATTTTTTCTTACTTTCTCATTGACAATGGTTAAGTCTGGGGTGTTATGTGGTGGGTGCCTGTCTGAATTCTAAAGTCCTGGAGCAATTTAGCTTCTTTATTTTTTATTACTTCCTCTATTTGATGGTCATACCATTTCCTGCTTGCAGACAAATAATATTTCTTGCAGATCTTCCAATGCACTTTTGTTGCTACTTAGTCATGCTGTTGTATATAGGCAGTCTGTGCAAACTTCTTCCAGCAGCTATCGAGGTGATCCACTGTTTCTTCAGCTTTGTCACAAAGTTGACATTTGCAGGACATTGCTGTCTTCTCAATTCTGGCTTTATATTTGTTCTTAAGGATCAATCTTGTACAATCCAAATTAGTCCCTCTATCTCTTTCTTCAATTTTCCTGCTCTTAGCCATTGCCAGGCCTTGTTGTTATATGCCTGCTATTGATGTATGTACTAGCCTTGTAATACTTTACCTTGCCACGTCTCTTTTCTATTCTTCCTTTGATTTTTCTTGCAGACTAGTTTTGTCTTTTAAGTACTCAGTAAGTCATCATCGTATAGTAAGTTCATCTTCTTCATTTTGCTTCAGATATTCTTCGAATGCTGTTCTTTTTCTTTTTAAACTGTCTGGTGTATTTACAACACTCCACACCCACTTATTTTCCTTGACAAGTAGAATCTATCAACATTGCTTTGAGGGTGAAGGGCATGATTCATTTTTACTGGTTTTTTCTCTCATCTTCTAATCCAGGGCTTTTAATTCTACTTGAGTCCATTTCAATAGTCCAACTGTGTATGACTGGAATTGACCAGATGTTAATTGCCTTGATGGCATTTCCTCTACTCTGTTTGGACTTTTAAGATCTTCTTCACTTTTATGATGTATTCACTTCTAACCTCCTTCTTGACTTCAGTGTGCTTGAAGTCATCAGCTTGAAGGATGCCCAGGTGTTTGTAGTGTTTGTCTTTAACCAGACTCTTGATGTTATTTCTGTAGGGCATCTTGATTCATTCATTGTTTTCCTCTGTTGATGGTGAGGGTGGCCAATTTATCCAGTCCAAATAGATTTTCCAGTGAATCATTTTGGTGACTGTGTTATGTTGTTGTTTATAATCATCTTGTGAAATATTCCTGCACGAGCAGTATATATGATCTACTGTTTGTTCTGTCTCTTTGTGCAAGTTGAATCATTTGATGAGTTTTTAATTCTGGCCTTTAATAATAATAATTGTTCTTCTCCTTCTGCTCCCCCTTCTCCTCTTCCTCCCTCCTCCCCTTCCCCCTGATTCTCCTTTCTCACTCTACCTCTCCTTCTCCTCTTCCCTCCTGTTTTTGGAATTTAGGTTGGAATCACTGAAAATATAAGGCAAATTTGCTAGCTTGTTCTCAAAGACAGCAGGAATTGGTTGTCCTTATTGTGACACCCAATGACTAGGACTAGCTTCACCAAGACATATGGCTACAACAATTAACAATAAATTAGTGATGACTCAATGTCGGGAGAATATAAGAACAGTGTGCTCATTTTTCCACTTAATTTGCTATGAATATACTTTCTCATTAATCTATTTCTTTCTTATTAAATTAGTTATTTTTAGTCATTTTAAATCAGCTATCTGTATCTCTCCCTCTGGTTTTAAATCTATTTGAAGATTTTGATGCTATAATTTATAAATGGAGGAACCCAGCACCAGACCATAGGAGGATAACAGTGTTTGATTGTTTACTATAGTGGTATGCTGTCTATTCCCAGAGTTTTTAAGAGAGTAATATTTAATTAAAGAATAGAAATGCCCAGTAGGTACAAAAACAAAACTCATATAAATATACCAAAGATGCCTCTATTTTATAAAGCTTTATCCTGTGCCAAATTTCATGAGAAGAGTCATCCACTCCTCTGTTTGCAACAGAATACCTTATGCCACCAGATTTGAAATTTTGGGCCTAGAAAATTTAGAAGTACGCTGCCTTCGATCTGACCTAAGTGTAGCACACAAAATTATCTGCTACAATGTCCTACCTGTCAATTACTACTTCAGCTTCAACCGCAACAACACACGAGCACACAATAGATAC
>JANHFT010003658.1:8446-31623 GCA_032467955.1 Pseudoxenodon macrops | reverse complement strand
CTCAGTCATCCAGGTCATGGTTGTCCCAAAGGTGCTTTTTCAAGAGGCAACTGGATTTTCTGGATTTTCTTTGAAGATGTTTCGCTTCTCGTCCAAGAAGCTTCTTCAGCTGTGACTGGATGATGGGGAACAGAAAGTTCAGTTGCCTCTTAAAAAAGCACCTTTGAGTCAAAAGTCTGCTTGTATTCTTTTCAATTTATTGAAAATCATATTTCAATTGTATGATGAAGGAAATTTAAAATAGACTGATGATCATTTGAACCTAGTGAGGAAATTCAGTTCTTGTCTTGTTAACTCTTACAGAGATAGCAATAGCACTTAGATTTGTATATCGCTTCACATTAGAGTCAGTATATTGCCTCCCTCCCAATAATCTGGGTCATCATTTTACTGACCTTGGAAGGATGGAGGACTGAATCAACCTACAGAAATACCTATTCTATTCTATTTCAGGGTAAGCAATATTATATAAAGTGCAGAAAGGATTAAGATAGTAAGCCAAAGAAATTAAAGGCATGAAAAACAAAAAGAATAGGAAATCTAGCTAAATCTTTTTTAAATCAGCCTCCTCCATGCCATGCATTTCTGCCTTGGCAAATTGTCCTCTTCTATTATTTCTGTACATTGCCCTTTGTTATTTAAAATTCTCACCTTGATCCTATCAACTCCAACAATGACTGGGATTTTCAGCTTCTTGGTCCATTCATTCATTAATTCATTCTTCCTTCATTTATTTTGATTATTTCCAGAAGATCTAGTCAACTCAGCACAATTCGTTTGTACCAGTCATCACTTTTGTATTCAAACACAATCCATTCACCACTCTTTCCATCCCATTGAACTTACTTATATGTTTCTCCAGACATTAACAACCTTCACTTTCCATGTAAAGTGTAGGCAAAAATATGTTATTTTATACTGCTACTTAGTCTTTTAACAAATATTCATTAATCTTCATCAATTGCATGTTATCCATTACTTTTCTATCTGCATGTATGCATCTCTTTACTTCCCAGATGGCCCAGTCATTTTTTCTGTACTGTCTTCTGATTGTCCACATCCATTCAAATTATCGGACAAAATAACAGTTTGGGTGAATTGAAGCATCCACATAGTAATATGGTATTAATTTATTTATTTGATATACATTCCATCTTTATTTGTATAATTCAAGTCGACATTTATAATGCTCCCTCCTTCTATTTTCATAACATTTGTGAGATTTGGTGGACTGAGAGAAAGTGGCTGCCCCAAAGCCTAAGAGAACACTGTGGTCTCCTGCAGGTGTACCCTACCTGCCTTAGCTTACAGTACCTGTGTCATTTCCCATTTCCCTGTGTCAATGGTAAGGATAGTGGTGGTTAGCTTTGGCACATTTTGATCAAAGAGCATGCCCAATTTTACTTCAAGGATATTCATACCGTTTTATGCAAACTTAGGATCGCTAAGCTAGAAAGCTCCTTGCAAACCAGTATATTTACATTGTACCATGGTGTTTTGAAAGTCTTTATTCTTCATAGTCTGTATTTTTTTATTTGCTTCATATGATGGCTGTATTTTTTTTTATGAGAATGGTTTCCAGACTTGAATTATTGTTGCACCAAAACCCATACAGAATTAATTTGATTGAAAATTTGTACTGTAAAAAATTAATAAACTGCTATAAAACGCATCCATTAAGCTTGTTCTAGTTAAGCATGGCAGATTGCCAGTTTGTGGAGGAGTGGCTCAATTGAGCCTTGTTTTTGTTGCTCCACCTGTTAAGCTGAGCACACCAATGAATAGTGTATGAAGGCAGGTGCAGCTGGAAATGTACCAAGAATGGAAGAACAGTGCAGATATTCCATGGTGTCATGCAGATATTTCTCTCCCTACCATGTGACTGTCTTGTGATTCAAACCACAGGAACCACCAAAGGAGAGAGAGAGGAGAGATGCACAAGTGTTTGCTTTCTTGCATTATCACTTTAAACACTGATATTGGGAAGTCGTTTATTATTGCCTCATGGGACTCATCTGTACAGAAGTACCACAGTATGACTACATTTAACTGGATTAGACTTATTCTGTGGTACCACATTAGAATTAAAATTGCCTCATTCACAGAACTTAACACAAAAACAAAGTATAGCTCTTATTTTCAAATGATTTGAATACCATTTGTCAGCAACACATTTTTTTTGCCAAATAATATTATTTGAGATTAAATAATACAAGCAAAACTTGTACAACTACAGAATAAAAATATATTTAAAAACATTAAAAGGAGGTGCAGGAAAAGAAAAAAAATGAGTCTGACTCAGCAACTTTAACAATTCATCGCTGTTTCTTAAATTATAAGCAAACATCTCTTCATTCTACATGTCATCCCAATTTCTATAAACCCAACTCTATGAAATAGGAGATTATAGATCTCCTACATTACAGATTATATCTATTACACGCAATATAAATCCTTATGTTCCCTTTAAATAAATCCCTATTTTTCTCTCTGCAAATAATCAACGTTTAGTCCTACTCAAAAAAAGAATTAAATATGAATAGAAATAAACATCATCATCAATTCTAATCAAGCAACTGCTAAACATTTCAAAAAATAACAACCCATTCTTTTAATCTTGATTGAATAACTAATTCTGTATTCTTTCTTTTTTTCTTCAAACAATCTTCCTTTCTTCAGAGAAAGTTCTAACATCTGACTTCTCATATTCTCCTCTTCTCACAAAGTTCTTGTTTCCATTTTTATGAAGCCCCTTTTGTACTTCCAATGTAGCAATTCCAGCAAATCCCTCTTGCAAATTCAGTATAAGGAAATTCAGTATAAGGAAATATTCCATATTGCTAATTTGACTAATTTTTAAAATTTCTTTACCAGTTTAAAGTCATAATCTTTCATTTGTAAATCCCTTATTTCCATCTCCTTTTTATTAGCTCTAATTTTTAATTTCACCTGTATGTCAGTTTCAAACAACCAATGTACAAAAGAGTTAAATAGTTCAAAAGCTCCTGTCCCCATACTTTACAGTAGATCAAATGTTTCTTTTAAGGTAGCCATCTAGTGCCCTCTAGTGTGTGAATCTTCAAAGTCTTGTTATCAGTTTCAAAATGTAAGCAAAAATTGATTGAAAGGCTCTCTTGGGAGAGGAGCCTTTCAATCAATTTTAAAGTCTTAAATCAAACACATCTGAGCCCCTTATCTGTTTAAAACTTTCTAAAGTCAACAAAAACAATCATTTTGCTGTAACTTTAATTTTATTAATTTATAATAAAAAACACAAATTTTTAAACTTCTATTTAAACTTTTTTTAAGAATTGAAAGAAACTTACCAGTGAATTTCAATAAAACTTGCCAGTTTAAAGGTTCTTAAACTTTAAATAAAGCTATGTATGTATGTATGTACATATGTGCATGTGTATCAAATATAAAGCCCAAAGTGGTTAAGAGATTACTCCGGTTGAACATAGTCCATATAGATGACATTAGCGGTTGTAATGTGGTGGAATCTGGTGCTGTTGCAGGATGGAGGGGGTCTTTCACAAGGAGCTAAGAGACAAATCAGGCTTGAGTTCTTGGCATGCAGAAAGAGGCCCAGGAGGGATTCTTTCTAAACCTTCACAGAATATATCTGATAGTTATGAAGTGTATACTTTAGACTGGAAAGATTCCTGCGTATGGAAGAAACAAAAACAAAGACATTTCTCTGAGAAATTCATTGGGTTATTCTTGGTTCCTTGCACCTGGCATATAAACAGGATAGAATCCCATGACTTCCAGCCAATTGCAAGTTGACACAAAAATGCAACTCCTGCCTTTTACTTGCAAAAACATAGCTATATGGACTGAAAAATAAGTAAACTGATGGTCTCTCTTTAACTTCAAAGAGATTTTAGCAGCCTGATTCCTGCATTCAAGTATCATTTCAGTCACCACAGTTCCTCTCTTATAGAGTAATTATGGCTCATTGGAAGTTCTGCACACCACACAGTTTTAATAATACTGTAAAGTATATTCTTCATATTTTTTCCCTGTAAGCTTGGTTGTTGTTGTATTTAATTTAAGCAGTGAGGAAAAACTTATATCAAATAATCATATGTACAGTAGATTAATAATGGGCTTGAGAAACAGATGAAAGATGTGATGGGGGGAAAAAGTAGCTAGAGCAATAGCTTTGCATGTAATAGAACCAGCTTCCACCCACTTTCCCCAGATACTCATTTTGGACTAATTAGCACTTGTACAACATAACCTGTCAGGCAGGCTTTGTTAAAATAATGCTAATCAGGGAAAGTTTAGAGTGGAACGTTCCAATTGTGATTTCATCCCTCTAGTGTGTTGTTGTGATAAAGGTTACAAACAAACGTTTTTTCCGTTTAAAAGTTTAAAATTGGGTTTAAATATACTTCATGTATATGTGCTAAATTGATTTCACGTTAAATTACTGTATAAACCATACAAAATACCTTCTTAGTCTTTCATAACAGGTTAACATGCAAGTATACTTTGTGGAAAACATTTATTTATTTTTTCTTTTTTATTCCTTCCATAGGACTTGTAAACGATTGATACCAGGTGCAGATATTTGTGTGAATAAAAATATGCTATCGTAGACCTGTTTTAATATCAAATTTAAAACATAAAATTTCAAATCAATATCAAATTAAAAATTTTAATTTAAAAAAAAGGTGTAGGCCAGCATTAGTCCTTCATGTAAAATGTTGAGTAGTCTATTTCAGTGTAGGTATTAATGGTGAAGAAATCTCAGTATTGAAAGCTGCAGCTAATAATTCTCAGTCATGGGTTCTAAGTATTTATTTAGTTTATTATTCTTATCCTGGCTATTACTAATCTAGCATATATTTTTTACAGCCTACTGAAAAGTAGCAATATTTTCAATCTGTTCTTGACATTAGAGCTTGTGTGTTCTATGGGGTTCTTTGTAGACATGCTTTAGAATGATATCTTATGAAATGCTGCATGAAAAGGGCCTGGTGTGGAGAGAGATAAGTCACTTGGGAAAGAGGGATTAAGCTTTAATACAAGCCATCTGGCAATTAGCAAACAAACAGGCAACATAAAACAAATGGAAAAGTCCAAAGGTTCACAGAGCCTTTTAGAACATTGATATGTTTAACACAATTAATGCAATTAAGAATAAATTCTGATTTGACAAGTCAAGTGTAGGATCTCTTTTGCAAAAAAACATGTCTAGAAGCAAGCACTAAGAATACACATTTTACCAGCTTCAATTTTAAAGGCATTGGCAAATAATTTAAATACTAGACATGATATTTTAATTATTCATGCAAATGACAAACTAAATAATATTGCTTAAAGGAAGGAAGAATATATTTGAGTGAGAACATCTATATGTATATGCAACTGAATAACACAATTGTTTTATTGCCATAAGAGAATTTATAATTAATAGTAATAATTCACTATTCTTAAATCTGAATCTATACAACAAAACTTCACTTTATTGCAGTCAGTTGGAAATTAAAGAAGTGCTGGAAAATTTCTGCCTGAAACCTTAGAAAGGGATTGGTCTACTGACATTGATGGACCAGTGATCTGATTCAGAATAATGCATCTTCTATCCAGAAGCTTTCACCCATACACAGTAAACTAAATAGTTGTGCAATATTTAAGATACAAGTAGAAAACAATTACATCAACTTTGCATTTTTCCAGTATCTAAATGACAGTTTTTTTAAAGGGCAAATTATTTCTCTAAATTTTACCCATATACCCTTTCATATTTAGCAATCTACAAATCCATATCGTATCCCATTAGAGGTCAGGGATTGCTCCTTGTTAGACAATACGGTCACCTTTCCTGTATTATAATGATACAGAAGTCTACTCTTTAGCACATAATTCATAATTTTCCCAACCTGATCCACAAAACCTAGCTTCTTTGATAACTTGATGTGGTTCTAAGTAATAAAAAGTAAAAAGTAATAGGCATCTTGAGTGCGATCCCTAAACAACTGGAGCATCATTTGCACACCATTGGCATTGACAAAATCACCATTAGTCAATTGCAAAAAGCAGTTTTGTTTGGAACATTCTGCTTACATTCTGCGACAGTACCTTTCACACCATCAAACAACAACATCTGTCTAACCCAGATCCTTGGGAAAGACTAGATAGGTGGATAAAAATACCAAATCAATCCTAAACATCTGGTTGACTTTGTGTGACAAACCATAATAACAACTTTAATAGGTTCATTCGCATAAACAAATTACAAAAAGCACTTCATTTCATTGCCATTTTTATACACTAGATAGACTAGAGCTTTGCCTCTTGATCAGGGATTCAAAGAATTTTTTGTTTTTACTAAGAAGTTCTACATTTGAAAAGCCCTGCTCTGGCACTCAGATTGTCAGGACAAATTAGATTTGGCCTGTATCTCCAAGCACTCATTCTACTTGATTGTTTGGAAAAGGGGCATGACATTTTAATTCGTGCTGAGCTGTGGGAAAATAGGAAATGGCTAAAATAATTTCTATGATTTATTTTCCTTTAATAACAGCACATTTGTAAAGAGCAAACTGTTTGTATCATCCTAACCTGAGCCAAAAGGAGATATATACTTCTTTTACTTAAGTTCTTTAAAATGAATTTTTAACTGAAAACCCTCTGCTCCCTGTGCTACGCCAAACTTACTCCCCTGAGTTTGGTTTCAGAATAGCTCTCGCAATGGCACAATTACAAATTTATTCCAATTAATTTTAGATAGAGATAATTGCCCCAGATTAATTTTGTATGTATTGGAGCTATCTAGTGATTTAGACAGAAAAACAAAATCTAATATAATTAATTTAGATGTTAATTAATTTTTTACTTCCTTTTTCATATCAGAAACCTCTGATGTCTGTATTTTGACAAATTGCACAAGTGGAACTTCCAAAATTATATTTAAACATTACAAACGTCTGTTGTTTATGGTAAAGACAGAAAAATTAGAAACCAAATAATATCACAATCTGGAACAGATTTTCAGTAAAACAATAAACATTTTAAAGTCGCTAACAGGAACTGCCAATTAATATTACTGAAAGATTTTAAACCTAGAAAAATAACACTGCTTGTTATACTTATTAATAGAAGCATATTCTTTATGTTTGGAATGCAATGTTAAAACATGAAATAAATACCTAAATAATAGATTATTTTGATTTAACTTTATTATGAATTAAGTTAATGTTCATGAATTGATCATGAAAATATTTCTCTAAATCTATAGATATGCTGCTTATAATGTTAGGTGTTTTTAAAATAATAGAGGAACTGTTTTGCAATATGGCTTTATCAACTTTCTAATGCCAAAAATTCAGCATAGTCCAGATTACTCTGTAAATACTCATATGCATGTGACAGTAAATTACAAATTCCACACTATAGAACACACTGCATGTATGTTTTTGACTATCTAAAGATCTTGGGGATCTTAAAGCACTTTTCTGTTTATATATAGTATATGTAGAAATGTTGCAGATTATACTATATATGTGTGAAAATGTTTAAATTAGAACTACATAAAAATTAAGGAGAAGAGGAAACAGGTTACTGTAAAAGGCATTGAATACTATTATATTTTAAAACATAAAATAGTATTGATATTATTGGTTAGCATTATTATTGTAATACATTAGCATGTTCTGATTCCTAAAAACATTTTGATTGCCTATCTCAGTAATTAAAACTGATTTTACTACAGTAATCATGAATTTACTATTCATGAATAATAATGAATCATATGAAAAGTATGCATATGTTTATAAAAACAACATGAATTACTAATGACATAAAAGTTTAAATCACATAAATCCCCAATTATGCGAGGCATAATGTAGTTGTAACCAGAGAGGGAAAACTCAATTCACAACACAAGTTTGAGCTCACATGAATGCCTTTGTGTATACAGCTGTACACACAAAGGTTTCCTCACAGTAGATTTAATTATTGAATGTGCCATTGAAGATTAGATTCACTAGTATGACTCCAGAGGAGTAGGTCTCATTGTATGATGAGTTTCTTCCCTTGTGAAGATGATTGCAAAAAGAAATAATATACTTTTGGCTTTCATAATACACACATTTATCCATAGAAAGAAACTATGGCTTACAAGCAAAGTAGTTGCATTCACACTTCAATTCAAAAGCAAACCACAGGGCTTAATTTGATGTAGAAGTAAAACTAAATAATAACAGTAACCCTTTACGATGTATACTTGTAATAAATGTTGATTGTGCAATACTTCTATTTCCACCCCCTTTTTTCTTTTCTTTTTAAAACTATCTCTCCATGATTTGTTCAGTGTGAATATTTAATTTTCTAGTTCCAAGGTTACTATTTTCCAGTTAGTTGAAGTTTAGCTTGTTCTGGAAGTATGTGAATTGAATGTATTCTCTTCAGTCCCAATGAAATTTCTCCTATTAGTGACATTATTTTACACATGATATTACGGTATATTAAAAAAACAAACTTGATGGGATTCAGCTTACTAATGAAAACATAAACTCATTCTAAAAAAATGGCTTATTTGAAATCCTGCTTAATCTGATACTTTAAGCTTATTTGACCAATTTTTTTTTCCTGACTCATGATTAAGCTTGTATGAGGTTCATTTATATTAAAATATATTCTTGTAGGAAATGATGGAAGAAGCCTTTCTGAGTTACTGAATCATGAAAAACATGTTTCCTAGAGTTTCAGCAAATTATATTAGACAAGAATTTGATTTCTATCCAGTTCAAAGAACATTAAAATGTTTAATCTTGAATGTCCACATAAGTTAACATGAAAATTTATTTTGGAAAATAATTCAGTACTAGAAAGAAGGCCTATAAATTGCACTAAAACAGAAATGTGTACATCATTCCTGTGTTTAAAATAAATAAAATAAAATAAAAGGCTGTAGGATTTAATAAAAAACTATTTTTCCTGAAACGTGTCTCTTGGTCATGATGGCTATGCTCATAGAATGATTGAGTAGAGGTATTCCTTGACTTACAACCATTAGTTCAAAGTTACAACAGCATTGAAAAAAGTGACTGAAAAAGTACAACTGTTTTTCACATTTATAACCTTTGTAGCATCCCCATGGTCATGTGATCACAATTTGGGTACTTGGCATTTATGACACTTGCACTGTCCTAGGGTCACGTGATCATCATTTGTAATCTTACCAGCCAGCCTTTGACAAGCAAAGTCAATGGAGGAAGCCAGATTTGCTTAATTATCACACAATTCTCTTTATAACTTAACAAATGTGGCAAAAAAGGTTGTTAAATGGGGCAAGACTCACTTGACAACTGCCTTGCTTAGCAATCAAAATTTTGGAATCAATTGTGTTTGTAAGTTGAGGAATTCCTGTAAGGAACCCCTGGGCCGTGGCTCACTACGGGGCTGCAGACCATCTGGAAATGGGCTGTGCAAGCGGTGGGCAAGTGTATGTTCACTTGCAGCTCTACATACATGCACAGTTCTACTTGCACAAAAGCTTGTGCTTAGTGCAAAGCTCCATTTGCATGAGCAGCATGAGCTCACACGTGAAGCTCTGCTAGCGGGAGAGGAGAGAAGGGATGGTTCTGTGTGAGTGGTAGGCATGCACACAAGCACGCACATTCGCCTACCACTTGCTCAAACTGGTTCAAAACCTGCCGCAGCCCAGTAGTTGGGATCAAATTCCTGCAGTGCGAATATCTTAGCATTAAATGCAATAAATAGATTTGAAATCAACCTTTAAAGTCATGCTCATCATATCATTTCAACTCAGAGATGGACTACTTATTTATTTATCAACTTACATACCAGTCAAATCACCAAAGTCACTAGGTGGCTTATGTATTAACGTTTATTTAAAGAAAAAAAACACCTCTCATTTTGATAGTTGTTTTTATTTGGCTCATTGCAGCACTACTGCAGTGATAATTCCCCATTTATCTTATTCAGAACTCTGTTGCTGGTTTCTGTATTTTTCATTAACTTTTATAAACTATATTATCCCAAACTTTCTCATCACAAAGAACAATGTATCTGTTACAATCAGTTTCCAAAGGAGAAGAATAGGCCGATCCATAAATTTTACGATCTTAATGAGGTGCTTTCTTTTAAACTACTAATCAAAGTTAACACTGTAAAGAAGCTAATCGTTTAAACGTGGTCAGGCCTGAGTGGTAATAAATTATTTCTTTGTTTTAATGCTAACTGCCTATTGGTCTTTTATTTCAAGACAGATTTTACCATCTTTTTAAAATAATATATAGTTACAGAGCTTTTCATGTTTCTTAGGAGCTGTTTTGCTGGCTTGCGCAATCAGCAAAAGTGTCTTGAATATTTAAAAGCAGGATTTGTAACATTTAACTACACATGACTACCTAGGAATAAATTCAGCTGAACCCCCTACTTTGGACCACACATTTTTAAAAATTAGATATAAGAGTCCTTAGAGAGGCAGGTGGCTTATGGCCATATTTGTCTTGAGATAAACTTTCCTTTAGGAATTAGTTCAGGTAGAATGGTTTGATATATACTCTCCCCAAGTTGTCTTGTTCACTAACAAGTGATAGTTGGTGTCTGAGATATAAAAAGGAGGAAATAAGCAAGATTTTCCAAGCTTCTGCAGGCTGAAAACCTGAGTTTTATAAAGAAATACACTGAAGAAGCTACTAATTTATACAAGTTTTTTTTCAGGAAAATGACATAGATTTTTCATAGGGCAACAATATTGTTTCTGGAGCAGGGAGAAATTAGGTAACATGAAGATTGGTTTGTTATGGAAGGAAATGAACATTACCTGTCAGTCATAATAAATATCAATCTTGCATGAACTGGGATTCAGAATGTTTAGGTGATTGTGTATTTAAATAAATCCACAGGTATCATTTCTAGGTATCAAATGGCAATTGATAGGCTCCTTTATATTGAGGATACCTAATTATGAGTTCATTTGGGATTTATTAGAATTTATATTGTAGTAAGGATTTTTTTTCTGCTGGGTTCTTAAGATTACAAAGGCTAAATTATTACTAGTACTAAAATATTAATAAAAATGCCTTTAAAAAAATACTGATATACCTCTATAAACCGAACAATAGAAAATAGATGTTTTTATAGGTTAAAAACTATTATTTATCTTTAAAAGATGTAAAATACCTTGATTCCCCTTTTTCAGAATGAGAAGTCTTAAATATGGTAAGTAGCCTGGGCCCTGTGACTTAACAGGGAAATTTTTGTAAGGAGTTTAAATAAATTTTGATCTTAGAATTTTTGTTAATTAGTATTTTTTTCTACCAAGGATGTTCTGTCCCTCAACATGGGAAATATTCAAAATAATTTTAATTGTCAAACCAGGTAGAGGTTTACAAAAGCATCATCTTTTAGATCTCTATTTCTTCTTAATATAAATTATATACTAAGTTTTTAGGTGATCATTTAAAATTAATATGAACAGGAAAATTATGCATTCTGTCCAATCAGGATTTATCCCCAAAAGAAATATACCACTAGGAAATTGTTGAATATCATTAACCATTGTAAAAGTAATACATGATTGCTATTATTTTGATAACCATGCATTTTTAATACTTTTGATTGTATTGAAAGGACCTTTTTAAAGTAAACATTACAGAAACTTGAATTTGTTGATTATTTCTTCTGTTTGATAGGTCAAATTTATAATCATACTTTTGCTCAGATAAGAATTAATAGCTATGATTCATAGCAATGTACATGTTCTTTTAAGAGTCACAAAGCACCTGTTTATCACCACTGTTAATTGAGTTTGTTATAGAAATAAGATAGCATTTTGTACTAACAAGGAAATAAAAATAGGAGAAAAAATGTATTAAACTTGTTTGCTGGTGACACAATTCTGACTTTTTCAAATCTTAAACATTGTTCAATATCATAGAGGACAGAGGGAATGGCCTTTGTAGGGCAGGACAAACTGTTGCTACCAAGGCAACAGTCAGATAAGTAGGGCTTGAGCCCATTCTAAGAAACTAATCTGAGTAATTGTCACAAACAACCTCTTTCTTAGTTCAGGTGAATTGAGAGAGTGGGGAAGCAAGATTCTTTTACTGTAGCTGTCACAATAAAAGTAGTCCTGAATTATATGTCATTAATTTCCTAGTCAGGTCTATGTTATAAGGCAGGGGTCCCCAAACCCAGGATGCAGACCACTACCAGGCAGTGTGGCCTATTTGGAATTGGGCCGTCAAGTGACTGGCCGGAATGCATGCAAATGTGCAGCTCAACTTGCACAACTGGCAGGCTGCAGTGGTGGATTGCTGCCGTTCGGACCAGTTCGCCTGAACCGGTGGCTGAAATTTGCCCCTGCTTGCCGTACTGGCAGCGTTGGCCGGCTGGCCACGCCCCCGAACCAGTCCTCCAACTGGAAAGCGACTGGAAAAGTACCCTCTGTGCATGCGCAAAATGCACACTTCGAACCTGACCCGAACTTGCACAACTGGCAGGCTGCAGTGGTGGATTGCTGCCGGTTCGGATCAGTTCGCCTGAACTGGTGGCTGAAATTTGCCCCAGCTCGCTGTACTGGCAGTGTTGGCCGGCTGGCCACACCCTCGAACCAGTCCTCCAACTGGAAAGTGACCGGAAAAGTACCCTCTGTGCATGCGCAAAATGCACACTTCCAACGTGACTCGAACCGGTAGGGAAGGGAAGAACCCACCCCTAGCGGGCTGGTAGCTGCATGCACACTGACCTGCTGCACACATGGCCCAGTTCCCTTCTCCTTCCCCCAGCCAATGTATTGGAATTTACAGACCTATTAGACTAAAGGGTATGGATCAGACCTACAGTTAACCCATAAACTTTCAAACTAGAATGAACAGGTTCATACCTCATCTAAGTCTAAACTAAACAAACTATATGATTCACAATAGTGAGTGAATGCAGCTACTGTGAAACTGTTTTCTATTAAATATTAAAACAGTATTGGCTTGGCTTAGCACGTGGAGAAGAATTATACATTTTTAATTCTTAAATGAACTTTGATTCTTCTATGTATTTTTTCTCCTGACTGTTAAAACTCTGGAAGAGCAGGCTATCTAATTGCACAAAAGCAGGAAACTGACATAGAAACAATAACAGCATTTTTGCAAAAGCCAGTAGATTTCTGCTTCTGTTGAATTCTTCTCTCTTATTCAATTGGTATTTCAAGATTACTGCCTGAAAATTGCTGCGGGTTGACTGGTTCCAAATGTTTTAAGACGAGAACATTAGTCTTTAAATTGGTACATAAACTGTGTTTTAAAAAGAAATGAATGAGCTTGTGAAACAGCGTAGTGAAAGCTTAAAATAGGTTCTTGTCTATTAGAGGCCCTTCTAACTCAGAAGAAGCATCAACATAATTGTCACGATTTTCATTTTACAAAGAGCACGAAATCTTGGCAAAAGTATAAAAACTTTTTGTGGCTTGTCTGGCTTGTAGCCTAGTACTAAATCTTTGCTTCATAGATTTCTCTACTAAAGACAGGAAACCGAGTAATAAATAAAATGTTATTCACGTTGACTGTCATGACGATGAGACACACCTTAAAAATCCACATGATTTAGATGAAGAATGGATGTAGAACAGTACATTCTAAAATAGGGATTACTTTTTAAATTTAGGATAGGTTAACCAGGTAGTTATTTAATTTTTATTATAATCTAGTATTTGTATTTATTTTGTCACTTCCTTATATCATGTAACCAGTAGCAGGATTCAGAAAGTTGTTAACTTTCTAAGTAGTTCGGAGAACTGGTGATTGGAAGAAATCTTATGTTGTTTTTTCCCACTTTCTAGGGATAATCCTGTAAGGAAGGCAGGAAGGAAACATTCTGGTGGTGTTTCTAGCCTAATCTTTATTGATCTGCTTACAGAAACTGCCTCTCTGGTTAACTCGTATTACATTGTAACAGCTAAGGTGAAGGGCCCATCGAGGTGAGTGACATTGAATTGGCCACGCCCACACGGTCACATGACCACTGAGCCATGCCTACTCAGCTGGTCATTAGGGTAGAGAACCGGTTGTTAAATTATTTGAATCCCAACACTGCATGTAACCACTGTTACTGTTTATCTGTCAGAGTGTCTAATAAACTATTAAAACGTTTTGGATTTCACACGCACAGCAGTCAAAAACTAGCTTCTGTGCATGCGCATAAGCAAAAAATAGTTTCTGCGCATGCACAGAAGCAAAATCCACGATGGATGGCCCACAGAGCCACCGACAGGACCGGCTCCGTGACGTCATCGCCAAGTTACTACCGGTTCTATAGAACCGGATAGAACCGGCAGGAACACAACTATGCTTAGATTGATGTACTTGTCCAGAAACAATTTGGCCTTAGGAAAAATAGGTGCCATTAGTATTTTGTAGGAATACATGACAGCCATTATAACCTACAAGAGAAAAGTAAAAGGATACACCTCCGGTTCTGGGGAGTTAAAATAATTTCTGAACTTATTCAGCTATTAAGAAAGAAACCTGCTATTTCTTGCGACGTCCCATTTTGAATTATACGGCTGGCAGCCGAGCATCTTCAAAAGAGTGTCTCCTACTGTTTGAAGTGACCAGGCAGGAAAGATCAATGTAGACTCTCTAGCCATAATTGTGCATAGATACTGTTCACTATCTGACATACTGTTCACTATTTGCAGCTATCTGCAAAATATCCTGTGACAACTGGGACTGTAAGGATCACACCAAAATGATGAACCTGCTTTTCCTGGTTGAGTGCAGTCCCATGCAGAACAAGCTTCATCTTAATCCCAGAGTACTTTACTATTTTCTTTACTAAAAGCATCCCCATCTTGTGTGAATTCAGTTGTTTATTCTTGCTTATCCAGACTATTATCAAGAGTATTCAGTGTTCAAGAGTAGTGGTTTCTTCCTTGAAGATAAAAGATAGTGAGCAGCATAGCTAGGTGTCATTAACATACTCCAGAATTCTGAAGGATCTGCCTGAATAGTTTCATGAACACTCACTGCCAGTAGATGTTTGTATTGAATGAGCAAGCATTCCTCCCTGTCATTCAATTGCTCATTGTAGCTTTCCAGTTGATTGCTGATGGCATTAGCATCCTCACCGTCATCCCGCCATTTGTGGTTATCTTTACTGGTGGATCTTCATCAAATCCAGCAAAAGATCCAGCAGGAGCTCCTCCATTACAAAGCCGAGAACAACAAACATAGCAATGTTGTCATTCCATGTGTTGCAGGATTATCTGAAAAGCTCAGGAGAACTTTCAATCAGCACAACATACATGTACTGTTCATTTTAAACCCAATAATACACTAAGGCAGAAGCTTATCCACTCAAGGATAAAACACCCAAACAAAAACTGAGCAATGTAATTATGCACTACTATGCAGTGAGACATGTGCAGATCTGTACATTTGTGAAACAAAACAGCCACTTCACAAGTGCATGGCACAACATAGGAAATCAAACCCGTCAGGACAAGATTCAGCGGTCCATACAAGCGGGTCATTGGTTTGAAAGAGGTGTAAAAGAGTATATTAACTCTGAGCAGCCCTCTCTCAATAGAAGGGAAGGCATAAGACATCACCTATCTCCAGTCTACATCTCATTGCTTACAGCAGTGCCAAGAAAATTCCAGGACATGGACAGACCTGGATGATTAAGAATGTCCATAGACATCCCCATCTACACTTGCAAAGATTATGAACAGGTAGACAGGCAAAGAACCAAATATTATTTGCCCAGGTAAGACAAACGGAATCATCTCAGTCCCTCTTCTTTCTAATGTGAAAAAAAAAGAAGTTTGGCTAAAATCCAAGTCTGGAAAGGGGGAGGAACAGCCAAAAGAGCAAGAACACACTGGATGAGAGGCTGAAAGAAGTCGGACTCTAATCTCCCTTAAGCCTCAAAAACTAAGCTTGGAAAAGCTAAAAGCAATTCAAAGTAACACTGAATCAGGAAGAGAACTTTGGTTAGGATTTTATGTTTTATTGTAATGGGTGTTATATACTTTAATGTCTCTGGGTATTTGTGATTAATGTCTCTAGTGCCATGCTCTCTGCAAATGCTAAGTGACTTGTATATAGTTCGATTTTATGCTCTTCGGAACCTATCGACCTCAGAGTGCAAGCTGGTGAACCATCATATGATCTGCTCAGAGATCTTCTCTGTTGTACAATTCTGTGGAAGGTAAAAAAAACTTACTGTTTTCACAGTAAGCTGCTTAAAACAGTAGAAGAATACATTTTCTATTTAATTCAATTTAATTTAATTTTTGGCTAAACATAATTTACAATTAAACTTCTTATATCGTTCTTGCTTGGGGAGTGTATGTGCAGTGGTTTTTCCCAGTGGTGAAATCTACTTACCTTCCCTACTGGTTCGGAAGCACGGGTGCGCACTTCGCTCATGCGCGCACCTACATCACATGCGTTTCCAGCCTGTGCGCATGCTCAGAAGACTTTGCGCATGCACAGATGGCAAAAAAACCAGGAAAATGTGACTTCGGGCTGGTGGGCACAGCTTCACACTATGGCCGCCACCGGTTCACTGAACCACCGGCGGCTGCCGCTACCTACTCGCCCAAACTGGGCCGAGCATTTCACCACTGGTTTTTCCCTAACACCCATATCAAGCTCATGCTACAATTATAGGAGGTGGCATTATAAATGTTCACTCTTATCATTCCTGAATTTTTTTTTACTTAGAGGCTGTGGGATTTCTATCCATCCCACACACAGAGATTAAATACTGTGCATAGGGAGATAGTGGCAGAGAAAGTACTTTAAAGTTGCTATATCAACATTGGGGTTGATAGTCCAGCCAGCTTGTGTAATAACACAGACTCCCAGAGGATAACTGGGAGAAAAGGGGAGAAACATTTCTTGTTCATCCTATAGGCCCAGCCCTTACCATTGAGTCAATATTAAAACAGTATAATAAGTAGAACTGCATGGAGCACCATAGACAACCAATTTAGGAATATTTTATTTTATTATTTTATTTGGAAATATTTTTTTAAACTTCCTTGCAATAGTAACATGTTATCAAAGAAGCAAGATACAGAGAGAGAGAGAGAGAGAGAGAGAGAGAGAGAGAAAGAGAGAGAGAGAGAGAAATGCATAAATAAATGTTTTTTAAATGTTGCTGCAAAATTCACAAACATTTTATAATTATCTATTGTAAAATCTGATATAGAATAGTTTATTCTGTTTTCAAATTCAGAATAAAACTATCATCTTCATGTTTCTTCAGCACAAAATGGGACATACTTGAGAAAAAGTAAACTCAAGACCTTCAAGTAGTCTTGGACACTTTATTTTGAATAAAGATTTCCATTTATGCACCCTAATCCAACAAAAAAATTATTGAATTCTTCTGTCAAAATGTCTCTTTATCTTGATATCTGAAAACTACTGTCCAAGTAACTGTGAGAATTGAAATTTCTTTGCAGGCACTTAACTATTTTTAAGAACTAAAGTTATTCTGTAATGTAAATGTCATTCAGTAACCTTTTTCATTCATGTAGTTTAATGAACAGTAGTATTCTATTTAAAATGTTCTGATAATATGTTACATATTGTGGTAGTGTTAATTTAAGCTAATGTATTAAGTTTGGGACATTCAGTTTTTCAGTATGAATTTGGACTACTGAATTTGAAGTATATTTTGATCAACACATGTATTTTCATATCTATCCTATAGAATAGTAGGCTAAACATGTGACTATGCCTATTATTCGTCTATGTTATTATTTCAAGCATCTGAGCAACAGTGCTAACTATGATGAGGGCATGCTACCTGGGTTATATTAGGATTTAAAAAAAATACATATACCTTGTTTTCCTAGTTTTGTAGAAACCCAGCCACCATAACTGCTTTATATTATCCAAAAATAAATGTCTAAAATTGATTAATCCTAATACCCCAGAAATATTGGAATAGTACCTAATGGCTTTTTAAAATGAACATTCATAGTTAGAGCAGAAATTCCTGGCACAGGAAGATTATATATCTATCTTCTGTGATTCCCATGATTGGGATGAGGGCAGCTTTGTTAAATTAATGCAGCACATTCCGTAGTTTGTTTTCATTGTATCAATTACAAATGGTTTCCTGACTATACTAAACTTTAGCAAATGTATTACTATTGTAAACTAAAAAAAAAAGAAAGATTTCCAGCATGAGTGAATAATCCCAACAAGCAGATTTGATTTTTTTGAACCCTTCATTCTCCATGATTCATTATTTTTCATATGTTTATAATAATCCAACTAATATTTTTAGACTGAAAATCTCAGCCCATGTGACAATAACCTCAAGAATGTCATCATTCAAATTAAACATTGATAGTGCAGAAAATGTAGAGAGCCAGTTAAATTACTGGTGAGAAACCAGTAGATCAAGAGTTCTAATCCTGAGGCACAAAGCCGTTGGTGCAGTGTTGGGTTCCTCTTACCTTCCCTACTGGTTCATGTCGCATCAGAAGTGTGCGTTTTGTGTGCGCACCCTCACTTCGCTTGTGCGCACACCTGCATCACATCTGGGTAAAAACCCTCTGCAGATGCGTAGAAAGCTTTGTGCATGCACAGAGGGTTCTTTTCCAGCCACTTTCAAGCAGCAGCAACCGGAGGACCGGTTCAGTGGCATGGCCAGCCAGCCATTGCTGCCGGTTTGGCGAGTGGGGGCAAATTCCCGCCAACGATTCAGGTGAACTGGACCGAACAGGACAGCAACCCACCACTGCATTGGTGTGACCCTGAGCCAGCCATTTTCTCTCAGTTCTAGAAAGTGTGCAAGGGCAAACCACTTCCCGAAAACCTTGCCAAGAAAACTGCAGGGAGTAGTCTAGGCAAGCACCAGGAATCAAGATTGACTTGAAGGCACCAAAGAAGGACAAGGAGGAGAAGAGAATGGGGGAATGCTATAAGTACCGGTAATACTTGTTATAATGTATTGAATAATACTTGTTATATGTGCTTGAAAAAGTACCGGTAAGTAGTTGAAGAAACCATTATAATTGAAGAGATCTGTGTATTCCTTCCCATTGTACCATCGCAGCAATCTTGTGAGGTAGGATAGGAGAAAAACAGTTGCCCAAAGTAGTTGATTGTTGAGAAGAAATGTGAATATGTCTTTATAATCTTTTCTGAACTAATATTCTAATCACGATACTTTACTGCCTCTTATAATTAAAGTGCACATGGAAAATGGCACTAAAGAATTTAAAAGAACTTCAGATTACAACCCCAAAACAATTATGCATAACTACATTGAATCTCCAGAAAGGAAATTGTCTTCCTAAAGATGGTTATCCATTCCTCTCATTGTTGAAGGACTTTTTAGAAGCTTCCTACAGGTCTGCTTGTTTGTTTCCTTCAGTTTCATGGTGCCTGCTAATCCAGAACATCTTAATGTAGTTAATAGTTTGTTTCTTGGGAGTTTACTGATTGCTAAATAAGTTTCTGCTCTTCTGTAATTTTATGTTAGTTGAATTCATAGAAAATAATAAGCATAAATTGCAGAGAATTTGTGTTTGCTAGGAATTATGGCGTTACAGTTATGAGTAAATACAGTTTAGAGAGGCTGGAGATTCCTACAACATTGCCAATATGTTAAAGAATTATAACGGAAATGGTTTCTAGAAACTAGAAAGGAAATAGTTTCTTCCTAAATTTCAAGAAACCCTCCCAGCAAAGTGCAGCATTTGATTGGTTGCCTTATAATTCTTTTTTTTCAGTATTTGTCTTGGCTTCATGTGCTCTATAGTGGGGAAAACTCTGGTTCTGTTTGTTTCTTTGTATTCATTTCTTGCCAGGTATTTGGATACAAAATAAAAGCAGTCAGTATAACAGAAAAGGGAAAGAATGTTCTTCAGCATAATAGAGCTAACTGCAGAGTTTCTAGAAAACAAGGTCAGCTCTCTATTTTTGAAGAAAATTGTGGAGAGAAACATAAATCAGATTATTACACATTTAAACATTGTGATGGATATGGATATGAAACTAGAAATACTAATGCTGCCCTGTATATGTTACCTTGTTTGGTGAATTTCTTTGTTATTAAAATGCTTTCAAAATATGTTAGCATGCAAAAAAGGAAGCTTTTCAATTCATGATTGTAAAATGGGAAACTAGACCTGAATATATAATTTATATTGGCCTAGATTTAGCAGCTTTTCCTCATTTATTCTCAAATAAATATATAACAGAATAAATAAACTTGTCTATAACTAGACAGTGGTTATTGTTTAAAACCTTTCTTATTACAATATTTTATATAGAGTGAGAACCTGCACAATAAACTGTTTATGAATACTGTGGAATGACTGGTTTCATGATACTCTTCACAAATATTTAAACCATGTTCTCTCTCTCCCTCCCTCCATCCATCCATCCATCCATTCCTCTCCCTCTCTCTCTCTCCACATAAATATTTTTCTATGTATATGTATGTTTTTATGTAGATATATAGGTAATCCTCGAGATATGACAGATCACTTAATGAACTTTCAAAGTTACAACAGACACCCCAAAATTACATACGACTCTGTTTCAAAGTTATGACAGCTACAGCACCTCTGTGTTTATTCTTCCTTCTGGCCAACCACAGGGATGCTGCAGAGCCCCCCTTCTCTCCCACTATCCCACCCCGCCAGGAACACCAGCACTTGGACCTGCTCCCCATATATCCTGCTCCCTATATATTCATCACCCATCACACTTACTTTTTGAAGCTCACTGGACCTTATGTTGGGAAAGGAGGGAAGGCCACATGTCCCTGGGCCTGGGCCATGCAGTGGCAACCCAGAAGTGCCACCATTTTATTCTGGCCATTTGTGGGCAGGAACAAAATGGCAGCCTCCAGACAACTGATTCGTTTTGCTGCCTTAACAAGGTCTGCACAGCACTGTAAAAGTTCTAAACATGACAGAAAGCTTCTGCAGTGCTGTACAGACCTCATTTAGGCAGAAAAATTGAGTAATTTAGGCTGCACAACGGCAACCTGAACATGACCATGCGGTTGCACAATTTAGCAATCCATTCTTACCGTCAGAAAAGCCTCCAAGCTCTTCATAAATAAGGAGGAAGTGGATGTTTGGTCTGGTGGGGTGGGAATCAGGCCCAACCCTGTGGGGATCCTGTGGGAGTGGGACAAAGTCTGTAGGGACACAAGGGGCTGGAAGTGCATTATGGGACTTCTTTGGGGAGGCATTGGGAAAACCTTGGGAGGCCCAGAGCAGGTGGGCTTGGGCTTGGGTCTGCGCTAGGTGTCCAAGGGTTTCTACCACCCCTGAGGCACTCTGTGTTCTGCTTAATGACCTGCACATTCATTTAACAATTCATCGGGAAGAGCACCTGGGGGGGGGCTTGTTAAAGGAGATGATTAACCTAACCACCATCGCGATATGCAGTCATATTGGGCAGGATCCATTACAGTTGTATCTCGAGGACTACCTGTATGTGTATATTTTCTAGCTGTGATCTCTTATTTCTTTACCTTCTATGTTCTCTCCCCTTTTCTCTCTACTCCTTGTTTCCCCTTAATATAAAAATGCCATATTAATTAAAAGGGTCTAGAATTCTACATTCTGATTCTGAGCCATACTCTGAACCTACTTAAGAACTGCTTAAGAAAAGACTGCTTGAGATGGAGTATTTGCACTATTGTAGAAACATGGGATGAAGGCAGTTGGCATCTTCAAGAACAGAGATGCATAGTGTAGTTGATTGGGTTCACAAAGACATGTCACATGGCTAGCTATTGTATCAGAAATTGTGAATATGTGTCAGTGTATCGTCTTCCCTGACTTAGGACTTTGTGTTTCTTAGTAGTTCAGTCATCTTATTGTAGATCAGATACATGTACAAGTAATCAGATGAGACATGGCTGTTGGTGCATGTCTGAACCATAATTTCCCTCTTATTAAGTAGACCTCTCTTTGTTTTTTATTTTTTTGCATTCTGTTTTCAAGAAACTATAGTTGATGAGTGTTTTGTTAAAACTTATTCGTGCTTAATATTATGTAACCCTCGTATGCATTTTAATTCTGGTTTTTTAATTTCTGTTTTGCTCAATTCAGCATTTTCTAGTTTTCTCAGAGGTACTTATTTTCTAATTGGATACCCCAAATCCTCTGGATTCAATCACTGTAATGTTTTGATTTCAGACTAATTGGAAAGCAACAATTGTATAAATCCATGGCTAATTGGGGAGAAAACAATTTCCATGACTTAGTTTAAAATATAATATGAGAGGATTATATTTTTGTCTTTACTGTTCCTCAAAGAATGGCTTTATTAGTAGGGCCTCTGTATTCCATGATTGAATAACAGCTTTTGATTAATACACACTTTCCCCATTCACATTTATAAGCAAAACATTGAAGGATTTTAATGCATAATGGTCAGTATTACTTTTCTATGAGAATTTAATTACTGTATTAAGTAATGTGTCTGTGAAGAATGAATTATTGGTAATAAGTGACAAAAATAATAAAAATATTAATTTTGTTTCTCCACCTTTGGACTTATTAGAATTAGTACCTTATTAGAATTAGTGATCATTTATTTATATCTTTCTCTGCCACCACACCAGTGTCATCCACTTTGGTATACATTTTTATTGATTGAGCTGCTTGCTATCATTATACTACAAATGAAAACAGAACTCCACATTTTGTGTGAACATAAGGAACAATCTAACTTAGTAAACTTTGTTCCTAAAACCAAATTCTTTCTTAATCATTATTGTATGTTTTCTGCATTCTAATTTTAACAATGAAAAGAAATTTGAGATCAGCTGCTAAATAGATTACATTATTGATTTTGAATACATTGCTAAAGGAAAACAAAGAAGTATTTGTAATTTCAGCACTTCAGTAGCTCCAATCAGTATTTGGTTGCAGATATATAAAGAAGTACAAAAGAGACAGGACAATGCTAGTTCTCCAAGGCAGATTGGTGGACCGCCTTATAAGCAGATGCCAAGGACATATCAAGCATCTTGTTTTATAGGTCTTAAGTAATACTTTTTGTAAGGAGTTGAAAAGTTGAGCCTTTACAGATTACATTCACTACATCCAGTTTTGGTCGCTGTTGTAAAAAAGATGTTGAGACTCTAGAAAGAGTGCAGAGAAGAGCAACAAAGATGATTAGGGGACTGGAGGCTAAAAC
>JANHFT010003657.1:104667-117351 GCA_032467955.1 Pseudoxenodon macrops | reverse complement strand
AATAATAATAATAATAATAATAATAATAATAATAATAATAATAATAATAATAATAATAATAATAATAATAATAGAAAAGGCACGCTGAAAAACCTCGCAGGAACTCTCCCTTTTAGATGGCTGGGATTGAGAGCATCCCTGGGCTTTCCTGGGGGTCTCCTTTCCAGGCACTGGCCTCCAACAGCCTGCTTTCATCTCAATGCAGCAGCATTGAATCCCAGCTTGTTCTGATTTGCAAGGATTGGGACGCTCATCTAAGCGGAGCAATGCCCCCTCTTCCCCCAATACTAAATTAAACCCAGCCACATCTGTCCTCCGTTTCTGCAGAGTAGAAGAAAAGCTTGCTCCAGAGCATGTGCAGAATGCAATGTTCTTCCTCCAACTCAGTCGCACGCCCCAGCGGGTCTAGAGGCACGAAAATCAGCGAACCTCCCCCCCCTTCACCTCGGACTCGCAGCACCGGGCGCTGTAGGGGGAAGCAAGGGGGTCGCCAGCCCTGGACGTCTCGCCGCCCTCCTCCTCGAAGACCGACTCCTCGAAGGCAAAGGGCAGCAGCGCCATCCTCGGCGCCGGTAAGCGACAACCTCCGGAGGCTTCGCTGCTAGAGCGGCTTCCTCGGGTCATAGATGACACCCACAATCGCGGCTAGATCGTCTCCAGCCAAACGATGCTGCCCTAGACTTAGAGGAACACTACTCATCCGCTGCGTCCAGTTTTCGGGTTCACTTTAGAAGTTCTTTCTTGGTAAAGAAGAGAGAGCTATTCATGTAGAAATATAGATCAATGCTTTGGCATCAATACTTGGGGAAGCGATGGTGTTTAGATCTGGCTGGGCTGCCGTTCCCACATGGCTGAGCCAGTACAAATTCATGCAACCTGTTAACTTGTAGTTAATTTCACTTCATTGCACTTCAAATGACTCAGTGGAGCCGGTTTATATATATCTAACTGTGCTTAAAAAAAATAATTCAATGTTTCTTGAGCTTGGCAACTTAAGAATTCCCCAGCCAGCATGTTTACTTCAGTTCATACAAGCTAACTAAAACGTGACCTGAAGAAGCTTCTTGGATGAGAAGCGAAACGTCTTCAAAGAAAAACCAGCAGTCCAATTGCCTCTTGAAGTAAAAAAGCACCTTTAGGACAACCAGGTCCTGAATGACTTGAGAATCTCCATAGACATTTAGCTTATGCATCAGAGTTGAAGAAGCTTATTGGATGAGAAGCGAAACGGCTTCAAAGAGAACAAGAAAATCCAGTTGCCTCTTGAAAAAAAAGCACCTTTGGGACTCCCATCCTATAGTTCCTGCTTTCTCTTGATCGGTATTCCTGTGAAATCATTGCTGGTCTGGAGACCCTTTTAAAGCAGGAGTCTCCAACCTTGGCAACTTTAAGACTTGTGGACTTCAACTCCCAGAGTTCCTCAGGCAGCAAAGCTGAGGAAAGAAGTCTGAGGCCTCTGGGAGTTGAAGTCCACATATCTTAAAGTTGCCAAAGTTGGAGACCCCTGCCCTAAAGCACCGTTTCTCAACTTGACAACTTTTAAGATGGGTGGACTTCAACTCCCAGAATTCCCCAGCCGATTCCCTTCATGCCCAATGAAGATTGTAAGATTGTAGTTATCTGTTGTAGGCTTGAAAACTATTGCATTCCATAACTATAGTTCCTTTTTTTTCTTGCACCTTTCCTTTTTTCTTGCTTTTCTTTAGATTTGTCTTTTATTTCATGTAAAATGCTTAATAAGTATAAATACATTTTTAAAAGGTATGTTTTTTCAAAGTTATAGATACAGAATGCTCTTGGCCTTCCAGTTCAGTTATTGTGGAACCCAGAGATGGGTTCTTACCAGTTCTTTAGAACCATTATTAGCTCGGCAATGACATCATGGACCCGGTTCTTGGATCTTGCTTCTGCGCATGCACAGAAGCTAATTTTTGAGTGCTGCGCACATGTGCGCACGGCGCAACCCTGAGTGAACCAGCAGCAAAAGGATCCACAATCCACCCCTGGTGGAACCACAGCAGGGGTGGGTTCTGGATCCTTTTGCTGCCGGTTTGCTCAGGGTCATACCATGTGCGTGCAATAAAAAATTAGCTTCTGCGCATACACAGAAACAAAATCCAAAATGGCGGTGCCCATGGAGACACCGATGGAATCAGCTCCATGACATCATCGCCAAGCTACTAATGGTTCTAAAGAACCAGTAGGAACCAACCTCTAAACCACAGTATGATTATCATACGTAACAATGTGATTATCATTCAATGGATCATTGGATAAATCAGGCACGGATGACCACTCTCAAATTATATCCTACATATTATGCAAATAATAAATCTGTGAAAAAAAGACTGTGATGTGGGAAAGGTGGAAGGAAAGAGAATGACAGCTGTAAGGATGGTGTCAGTCAGTGGCCATGAGTAGAGTTGGGAGACTTGAAAAAACTAGGTGAGGGACAGATTATCATGGAGAAAATATGTGATCAAGAAGTAAAAGGTAACAGGATGGCACATATTATTATTTAGAGTCACTTGGTTGAGTTGGGTGGCTAAAGAAATTGAATAAATAAAATTTTATCCCACCATTATTTTTGCAAGAAATGAGTTCTGATCTCTGAGGAGAGAACCTTCTATCCTTTCTCTGCAGTTTGGGAATAAAAATAAACTATTAACTAAATGGTTTACTCTTTTAACCATTTTTTGTCCATTTAACGCTTACCGTAAGTCTCGGTTCCCATATAGATTACTCTGCAGGGGAATATGAACGATGATTGAAAACAAAAAGATCATCATGTGATTGCAACAGATTTTTTTTTTGCAGTGGTCATAAAACAAATGCAGCGGTCATAAAATGAATGCTATAGTCTTTATGTGGATGCCATTTCTACCATAAATTGGAAATAAACATGTTTCTGGTAAACGTATTACCAGGACGCTGCAAATAGCTATAAATGTAGGCCAGTTGCCAAGGGCCCAAAATGCAGTCACGTGACCATGGGGAGTAGCCATTGTAACTTCAAATATGTGTTGTAGATACCATTTTCAAGGACTGCTGTAACTTCAACAGTCGCTAAGTGATGGTCATAAGTTGAGGACTACCTATATTCTGAAGCTGACCCTCTAAATTTTGGAGAAAACACAGCTGCCAACACTGACATTGAAAACCCTAAAACAATTCTTCCCAATTAAGATGAATGCACTCTGGGGGAAAAGCTTCACTCAAAAACAACTCTAAAAGAGAGTATGTGTTTTATGTGTTGCATGCAAAATTAATTCCATTACCTCGGGTTGATAAAAGCCTGTTCAACTAGTTGCAGAAATTAACTCACTTGAGCTCGTAAACTGGAAAGGAAAGTGGATTAAGCAATGACGAATTGCATGAAATACAAAAATGATTTAGCAATACGCTAAAGCCCAAATAGCAGGAAATGTCAATACTGTATTTTACATTTTTCCCACGCTGGATCTCTGTAAAAAGAAAAAAACACCTCTTGTAGGAATGTTACTTTTTTTTTTTTTACTCAATCTCTTTTTTATTCAATCTCTGCTTTAAATCTCAGGTTTCAAGACTGCACGGCAGACCGAGGATCTCTGCTAAGGGTGGTCCTGGACTGAGCCATGAATCTGCACACTGTGCATGGCTTGGGACCATGACACACAGAAACTCTTCACTGCAACCTTTAGTTGCAATTACAGTCAGTGAGACTACTACGGGTAGGCCTCGCCTTACAACAGTTCCTTTAGTGACTGTTCAAAGCGACAGCGGCACTGAAAAAAGTGACTTCTGACCATTTTTCACACTTATGACCGTTGCAGCACCACCACCACCCCAGGTCACGTGATCAAAATTCAGGTGCTTGGCGACTGACCCGCATTTATGGCGGTCGTCTTCCGTTTGAGACCTTCCGACATGAAAAGTCAATGAGGGAAGCCAGATTTTCTTAACAACTGGGTTACTAACTCTTAGCAACTGCAGTGATTCAGTTAGCAACTGTGGCAAGAAAGGTGGTAAAATGGGGCAAAATTCACTTAACAACTTGCTCACTTAGCAACCGAAATGTTGGGTTCATTTAGTTCATTGGGTTCAGATAGTCCTCAAGTTATTGCCACAATAGGGACCAGAATTTCTGTTGCTAAGCAAGGTGGTTAATGACTTTAAGTGAGGCGATTTTGGTTTTTTTGTGTGTGGCCACAATTGAGCTAATCACTACAGTTGCTAACTGATCACATGGTCATTAAGCAAATCCAGTTTCCACCACTGACTCTGCTTGTTGGAAGCAGTTGGGAAGGATGCAAATGGTGATCACATGACTCAGGGACTCTGCAAATATCGTAAATACCTATTGGTTGACATATTTTGATCAAGCAATCCTAGGGATGCAGGAACGGCTGTTCAGTGCAAGGACTGGTCATAAATCACTTTTTTCCAGTGCCGTTGTAACTCTGAACAGTCGCTAAACCAATGGTTGTAAGCCAAGGACTACCTGTATAACAATCTTAAGTTAATCGAAAGGACTAATTAACTTTTGCTTTCATCTTAAATCAGTTTGACTGTTCCACAAATCTGCAAATCCAGACGTAGTAAAGCCAGCTGAGTTGCTTATTGGCTCTTCAATTACGCCAAATTATGGCCAAAGCTCAGATGGTAATTTAGGCAGCAACGTTTGCTAGTTCTTGCCGTTGTAACCATGACAAAAGCAATACGATTACGCCTTTTCTTTTTATACGCACAATAAAAAGAACAAGGTGTGTGCTACAATGCTTCAACTCTGCTTCTACTGTCAATCTGCCTCTACTTTCCCTCTCTCCTACAGGTACCACTGAGGGCATGGAGCGGATATTTGGGGACAAGATCTTGCATGAAATTGCAAAAATGGCATCTTCTCAGGGTAAAAATCCAACAACTCTACAATCCTGCAATTCTTTGCGTATGTATATAAGATTCTGATTATTTCTGGGGGGAAAAAGAAATTCTGGAACCCAGGGCCAGCCAGGCAGGTGCCTTACTGACATCCTGTTAAGAGAGACCTAATCCACCTAGATTAGCTGTCAACCTGCTAAACTGGTTTCAATCCCAACCTGGCGTTTAGAACCTTCTAGTCTTCTTGTGGCAGGCAGAAATGTTAAGGAATCTCAGCTGGTAGGTACATTCAGAACAGGAAACTGAGATGACCATTCAGGCTTGATAAGAACCTGTGATTCATGGATTGTTTTCCGCTTGGGCAGAATCGCTACCTCTATCAGGTGGACATATCATCTTCTCTTAGGAAGGGCACCAGAACCAAGTTCTATTGTCCAAAATGGGAGTTTCTCAACCTTGGCAGCTTAAAGATACGTGGACTTCAACTCCCAGAATCCCCCTGCCAGCCATGAATTGTGGGAGTTGAAGTTTACATGTTGAGACTTCCAACGTTCTGGGAATTGGAAGTCCACCCACCTTCACACATTCTGAGAGCTGAAGTCCACATGCCTTCAAACTACCAAGGTCGAGAAACACTGGTCCAGTGGAGAGTCTTGGTACAAGGGGATAGAAGAAAACAATTAAAGGTGACAAAGGAAATCCATGAATCCCGCTTTCAATAAGGCCCCTTGGGTGACCTCTCTGCCATGAAGCTTTCATTAAAGAAACGGTCCTGCAGAACTTTAGGGAAATATGGGTTTTCCTCTTAAAATGTTCCTTTGACAGACGGAAAAAAAGAATTGCACAATCAAAGCCAAGTGTTTGGTATTGGCTGCATTAATTGATTCTAGTATTTAAATATGATATACACTGATTAGTTTTAATATAAAAACATACTTCGGACCCCAATTCCCTGAACACAGCTAGAGAGACACATTCAACAGGAGTTCTGTAAACCTAGGACACAGGCTCTGTATGTAACAAAGATAGTCCTTTCCTCTAATATCTTTTTTTTTTCTTCTTCTTTTTTTTAAACTCAAAAAACCACAAGCAACTATCACCCTTCCATGTTTTCCCACCTTTGGTAACCTTTCTCCCCAAATCATCTTATTTGTCTAGACTCAAGAAAGCCGAAGGGAGGTCACTGTGGCCCAGCCACCTTCTCAGGGCAAATTAATGCATGTCCCAATCGACGGTGGTTTAGTCTCAACACGCCCATCAACTTCTGTGGAGAAAGGAAGGAACAGCTCTTCTCTATGGGTTTTTTTATCTCCCTCAACCTTCTCCCCCAGAATCTGTCTTCCTGTCACTGAAATCCATGATTTATCATCTTGCATGCTGGGAAAATAGCCAACGAATCTTGATTCTCTTCTGCGGGACGTCTTTTCAGGAATCAGAAGTTTCTCGTGAAGTCTTTCTAATGTTTGGAGGGAAGAAAACTGACATGCAGCTTAGCAGTAGGGACGCCGTGAGCAATTGTTCATTTCATTTAAGTGACAATTCTTTTATCGTTATCATTTTCTTTTCTTTTTTTAAAAAACAAACCGAACCTCTTTCCTTACAGGATTTTTGGAAGCAAACATAAGGCAAATTGAGCACATAGTCCCTTCAACGTGCCTCTATCAGCAGATACGGACAACGGGTAACTTTCTGGAGACTTAAGTTCTAGACTAGCTTTTCTATTCCTGCTCCATAAGTTTGCATCGGATGCAAGAGTCACTCTCTCGATGCCGCCTTCAACGTGGAGCAAACTCAAAAGTAGATCATTGCTAGACGTAGAAGGTCAGCACCAATCGCTTGGCAAGGCCAATCGCGTGGCAAGGTTGTGTTCTGACAATGCCAAGGACGTCCAGGTCAGTCAGATTTTGACAACCTACGCCTAACGTGCCGTGGTGGCTCCCAGTTGTCGCTGTCGTCTGTTTCTTCATCCTCCTGCTCCTCCTCTTCGTCCTCCTGCTCGTCCACCATCTCTTCTTCGTCTTCTTCGTCAAACAGCTCAAGGCCAAGATCGGTTCGCCTCTGCTTCTCTGCAAACCATTCCCTGACCTGCTCGTAGCCCATGTGTGATCTCGCAACCAGTTCGTCGAGATCCTGTTCATTAAGAAACTTGTGTTTCAGGTAGTAATCCTTGAGGATTGCTTTTCCAGTTTTAAATTTGATGACCGGGGTTCGGTCCCACAGTTTGACCCTTTTGTTGGAGGTTAGCCGCCCGCGTGTCCGTCCCCGACCCCTCCCCTTGGACCTTCCCCTCCCCCTCCGCCTGGAATGGCCTTGACCATTGGCACTGTTTGCGTTGTTCCCTTGATAGTAGTAGTACCATTTCAAGCCGCCATTTTTCCAGGCGTAGCGAGTGTCCCCAAACCAGCTCACGATGTCCGTTCGGGGAAGCGCCGTTTCTTGGGCCAACTTGTCATACTCCTCGGAAGAAGGCCACTGAGTTCGTATGAATGACATTTTGAGCATGTGCAATTGCTCCGGGGACTTTTTGGCCTGCTTCCCTACCTTCAGAGCTCCAAAGCCTTCACCCCCAGAGGTTTCCGCCGCAGCAATTTCCTTCTGAATCTCGGCATAACCTTCAGACAACTCCTCACCTTCTTCTGCAGAACCACTCAATATTTTCTGTTCTGCAAACCAGGCCTCTATCTCTTCCTTGGCCAGCTTTGTTTCCGAACTTACCCTGTTCAGTTCGTCCTCAGAAAGGACTGGGTGGTTGTGGAAACTGTCCTGGAGGACTTTAAGTTGCTCCGCAGTCTTGTCTTTGAACGCCTGAGAGCTCAAATCCGAGGCCGCAGAAGACTGTTTCTGGAGTGGCTGGACCAGCGCGGGGGGTTCACTCGTTTCATCGCTGGAGTCAATAACGATAGTGCAGGCATCACTGTTCTGATGAGTCTGATAATTTTGCTTTGAATTCCTCTGATTGTACCTGGTATCGCTGAACCATTTTTTAATCTCCCCTTTCGTCAGCCCTGTGGTTTCCATCAGCCGGATTATCTCTGAATCAAGAGGGAAGTGACTTTTCAGATAGCTGACTTTTAATTCCATCAGCTGCTCCTTCGTCTTCTTCGCCCGGATGGCAACCGCGTCAATGTTGGTGGTGGCTGCAGCCGCCACCACCTCCGATTTCGTAAGCTGGGGAGCAGGAACAGCTACTTGTTTACTTTCGGGAACAGGCTGCGTAGCTTGGCCCTGGGCTTTTTGCAGTTGGGCTGGGTTTGGAATTCCTGCCATCGTCAAGGTGATGGGGGCCGTCACGGGAAGCGTGCCGGTTCCCGCCACTTGTGTAAGGACGAGGCCCGGTTGGCCGACGATTTGACAAGTCTGCAAAATGGAAGGCAGACCGTTGCCAGCAGCTGAAATATGTGCTGGAATCACCGTAATTGTCTGAGGAACGGTATGTACCGTGCCGTTAAACTGCTTCCTTCTTGCCTCCTCTACTTCTTCTGGGGTCCAGCTCACCCCGTGTTTTAAGCGTTGGGCGGAGAACCAGATTTTGATTTGTTCCTCAGTGTATTTAGCTTGAGTAGCCAGGAGCGCGATTTCCGACACAGTTGGATATGGAAATTTATTGTAAGTGTTCTGCAAGAGAGGGTTGTTATCCAAAGCGGTGTTATAGGCTGGGATGCTATTAATAGGGATCAAGACTTTAGAAATTAAATTAGACATCGGTGGGGAGGCGAGGGTAGTGATCACCTGAGCAGGCTGAATCACCGTGGTGGGGGTCACAACCGTGGGGACCACTTCCCCGGCTGAGGAATTATCTGTGTTGGTATCTGAACTTGCAGTGGCTCCTTTTTCTACGATTTCCTCACACTCCACGTCGGTGTCTCCATCTTTTTCTTCCGTGGGATCATCCTCAGCAGCGTTGTGAAAAACCACGATTCGCTTCGTTTCATTCTTATTCTTCATCATTTTCATAATGGGGGTTTTGCTGATGGAGATGCCGGTTAAGTGGCTTTCCGAGCCTTCCGATTCTTCTCCCGTTTTCTCCTCTTGGACAAAACTCCCATCGAAAGTCAGGTCGTTCACCGTTTGCTCGAAGATGGTCTGGTTGTTGCGTTTGACCATGTTCAGTTTAAAGTTCTCCTCTCCGGGATGGTATTTGGTGTTATGTTCCGAAAGAGCATCATAGCGTTTGGTCACAAATTTGCATTCGAAGCAGACGTAAGATGAGCTGAGGACTACGTTGGGGTGCTCAGAATCCACGTGGAAAGTAAACATGTTTAAATCAGGAGTCTGGAAGGTACAGTATTTGCATTCGTAGCCGCCTTCGACTTTTTTATTTGGCTGGCCGTCTGAATCGGCGCATTCTCCAGAGTCCTCATCGCTTGACATGCTTCCCGCAGAGGTCATCACCGGTAAGGCCTCCTCAACATCCGATATGGCTTCTAGATCCATATCCGGCTCTCTCGCCGGGACCATACAAGGCACGGTGGATTTTCGTTTGCTCGCCATTTCCTCTCCGGCGAAAAGGTAACGAGACAAACCAATTCAAGTTTCGACCCTTCAAGCTTTCCAGAGGCTTATCCAGTCATGGGTTTTGGCCACTACAGCCCAGCAGGGCGGCTTCTCCCAATTTCGGCCCTTAGCAGCATCGCCATAGTGCAATTCAGTTAAGACAACAACGTGCCGTCCGAAGGAAAAGGCAACGAGCAGCAACTTCTTCCCAACTCTCCGTGCACCCTGGATTTTAAAAAAGAAAAGGGAAAGGGGGAAAATGAGATATGTTTTTTTTTAAAGAGTTGTTTTCATTATATGAGGCCATATGCATTTGAGTCAATCTCATTCAGTCTCTGAAAACCAAGAAAGACATATTGAGGTTCTTCTAAGCCAGGAATCCTCAAACCCCCGGGGCTGTGGCTGATTCGGAACCAGATCACACAAGCAGCAGGCGAGCGTACACACAGAAAGCTCCACTTGTGTGAGTGGTGGGCGTGCGGGCAAAAATTCATTTGTGCAAGCAGAGGGAACATGCACCCACCACTTGTGCAAATGGAGCTGTGTGCACGTAAGTGCCTGCCGCTCGCACAAAACCATCTCCTCTTCCCCCTTCCCGCCAGTCCACAAAAGCTGCAACTGTTGTTCTAAGCAGATTCCTTTATTGTTCCTCATATATGGGCAGAAATCTTGCCAAAATAAAGCAGAGGTCTTGCACCATAAAACACTTACTCTGGGAGCTCCTAGGGAGGATTTTCATCTGGCATGCAACATGTGCCTGTAAAGAACTTAATGGTGCACATCTTTCAGGAAGCCTGAATTTTAACTAGCCTAACTAATGTGATCCTAAGACTGAAACCTTGCTTCTATTAAGGGATGGGATGGAATAGGAATAAGAAGCCTTGCTTCTATTAAGGTTCTACTAAGGTTGAGAGTCTATGACGGGCTCATAGCATGCATGCACACATGCAGAAAACTCCAAAGTCTTGTACTCAATCCCTTCTATCTCTAATTTTCAAGAGAGATCAGGTTACAGTAGGTAGTCCTCAACCTACCACCTCAATTGGGAACGGAGCTTCAGTCTCTAAGTGATGCAGCCATTCGGTCATGCCTCATTTTACCCTTTCTGCAATGGTTGCTAAGCTTGTTTGAAGCCCCCTGAGGAGGCTAACACTGCAACAGTCATTAATACACGCAGATTGCTGGCTGGATTTTGTTCATGTGACGGCAGGGACACTATAAGAGTCGTTAAGTGTGAAGACCTATCTTAAGTCACTTTTTTTAGTGCCTTCCTAACTTTGAACAATCATTAAGTAGACGTAAGTTGAGAACTACCTGTACCCATGATAGAAAGTGGTATCTTTCTGACAGGAGACTCAGCAAAGTGTTGTCATTGGGCCATGTGGGATTCTGCTAGGTGTCAAACTCAAAAACCTGCGGGCTGGATCTGGCTCGCAGGGTGCTTAGATCTGGCCCATGGGGGTTGCCCTGGAAACAGTGAAGGACTGGCCCATGGGACCTCTGGTAATGAACACTGAGCTCAGGAGGGTCACACGCAGCTGTCCTGAGCTCCGTTTTTGCTGGCAGAGGGTTGCAGGAGGCCGTCCCAGCTGAAAATGGAACTCCGGAGCCCGTTTTTGCTGGCAGAGCGCTTGGGCAACCACAGGCACCTTCCACACGAGTGACGCAGTGGTGGGATTCAGCCAGTTCTCTCCGGATCGTATGAACCAATAGCGGTAACTGTGGGAGGCTCCGCCCACCCGCCGGGATGTCACATGCGCTCACATTTGTGAACCGGTAGAGACGGTAAGTGAATCCCACTCCCACCACTTGAGTGTCGTCAAGCTGGCCACACCCACCCTGGTCTCAGAGGTCAAATACATCCCTGACGCGGCTCTCAATGAAATCGAGCGTGACACTCCTGTGCTAGTTAGACAAACTACATGTCTGGTAGGTCACTGTGTCCCTCACTCTAAGCCACAATGCAGAAGAAGGAATGTCTCCTACAGCAGTTCCCCAACATTTCTAGGTTGGCAACCCGGGGCAGGGAGACGGGGGGAAGGGGGAGAGAGAAGATGGTTTTGTGGGAGCGGCATGTGTACGCACATCGCAAACACCCGTTGCTCTCCCGAGTGGGGCTCTGAGCACCTACGACAATGCTTGTGTGAGTGGGGCCGCGGATGCTTGCACGAGTGGGACTGCTTGTGTTCGTGCATGTCCACATATGCACACAGCCCCCACAAAACCATCTCCTTTCCCCCCTCACACCAGCTGGTTACTCACATGGCCCTGTGGCCAAAAGGCCGCAGACCAGTAGTGGGCCGTGGGGACCATTACTGGAGACCCGTCCTACAGATTTCAAAATACAGTCACTTCCGCTTTGATAGATGTTTTTGCCTAAGAAATAGGGCTCTGGAATGTGTGCAAGTGTTCAGGTAATACTGGCCAGTAATTCTTTGAAGCGGTGGTTTCCTTTAACAAGATTGAGATAATATAATTATCCTGTCTTACGTCCAGTCTCTGTGAAAGGAAAGAACCTCCCCTATCATTGTTTAGGATGGGTTTAGCCCTTGAAGTTGTAAATAATTATCCGTGAGCTTCTGCTGCCCCTAAGATAAGTGCCGAGTAGCTTTATGTACGTAGATACAACTCTTTGGATGTTTGGAAGCCAATTTTTTCACTCCATTCTTCTGGATCCATTTAGAGAATAAATAAGTGAAGGATTCCATATTTTACCACAGCTGTAATTACAGTAGGAAATACCTAGATTTCAGCCCAAAGCAACAGCCGGAAATTATGATCAAAGCTAATGGCTTTTCTAACTCAATATTTTTTCCCCGTTTGTAGAATATTTTTAAAACTAATTAAACCAAGGCAAACAACCCCCATCAGTTAATCTGTACAAATAGTCCTTGCTTGCCAATTACTCTTTCAGCAGCTGTTCAAAATTAGGTAAAGGTTCCCCTCGCACATATGTGCTAGTTGTTCCCGACTCTAGGGGGCAGTGCTCATCTCTGTTTCAAAGCCGAAGAGCCAGCGCTGTCCAAAGACATGTGGTCATGTGGCCGGCATGACTAAATACCGAAGGCACATGGAACGCTGTTACCTTCCCACCAAAGGTGGTCCGTATTTTTCTACATGCATTTTTTACATGCTTTTGAACTGCTAGGTTGGCAGAAGTGGGACACGTAACGGGAGCTCACTCCATTACGCGCACTAGGGATTCGAATTGCTGAACTGCCGACCTTTCTGATCGACAAGCTCAGCGTCTTAGCCACTGAGACACCAGATCTCCTCTACAGCTAGACCTCGACTTATAAAGAGTTTGTTTAGTGACCATTCAAAGCTACAACG
>JANHFT010003657.1:94491-104567 GCA_032467955.1 Pseudoxenodon macrops | reverse complement strand
CTGGTTCCTAAGCTATTATTTCTTGGAGTTTTTCATTGCATTTATTTACATCTTTAAGGTTTTCCTGTGTTTACTGTCCTAAAGATGTTTTTTTCCCCTAGAGGCAACTGGAATTTCTGGTTGTTGTTTTTTCCTTTGAAGACTTTTCACTTCTCCAAGAAACTTCAACTCTGACTGAATGGTGGGGTGGGTGGGTGAAGAAGACTGCAAATGGCCAGCTGTCTCCAACTGATATAAATCCTTCCATTCTCCATCCAGTCAGAGTTGAAGAAGCTTCTTGGAGAAGCGAAACGGCTTCAAAGAAAAACAAGGAAGTCCAGTTGCCTTTCGAAAAAGCATCTTCGAGACAACTATGACCTGGATGACTGAGAATCTCCATAGACAAAGGTGAGGATTGGAGCAGTCTCCAGAAAATTAGGGCAGCTGTTCAAAGCTTTCTGCAAATCTATTCTGTCCCTGCTTTTATTGGAGCCACCAGATTGGGGCTGTAAAAATTCAGGCGGCCCTAAAGAGATTATCAATCTTGGGAGTTCACTCCCTTGTGTTGCAACCGATGACGCTTTTGCGCTTTGGGCTGTCTATAAATCCTCTTCAGCTGAAGGTTAAGTATGATGCCTTTTCGGATAGGAAAGAAGCTGCTGCCTAAGGTGCTTTTTCAAAAGGCAACTGGACTTTCCTTGAAGGTGTTTCGCTTCTCATCCAAGAAGCAGAAGTGAAGAAGCTTCTTGGACGAGAAGCGAAATGTCTTTTGAAAGCAATTTTGCTTTTTGAAAAAGCACCTTTGGGACAACCATGACCTGGGTGACTGAGAATTTCCAGACATCTGCTCCCTGCTCATGGGTTGCTGGTTCTTCCATGTTCTGGCATCAATGTTGGAGTGGGATTTTGTTGGTCAGGTCATCTGAAGAGCATCAGGCTGAAGATCTCCAACATTTAGCACACACACACACAAACCCATTCTGTCAATTTCACCACACATCATGATTTGCAATAAATGGCAGAAAAATTGCCCTAGGCTACTCCCATTTCAATCATCTCCTGTATTTTGCACACATTTTGTATTGGTTTAGGAAATTTTATAAAGCTTCCTCAAGGCTCTGGGTGTCATACAATATGAAAGCCACTTTAAAACAATACAAAAGAACAGTGGCCAGGAAAAAACAACAACCCCGAACACTCCTAAAAGCCATTCGTGGCACAAAGGACCCGCTGTTCATTCTAGATGCAAACTGGATTGCACTGTTACACATCAATATTTTACATTTTTTCTGAATAATTAACTTGAAGGCAGCGCCAGAAGCTTTGGGAATGGTCTAGCTAAAACATGATGGCTCACTTAGAAAAGCCAAGCTCCAGCTGGATACTGTACACAAATATGCTGACCCGGGGTTATTTACTTGGTTTTGGATGAGCATGTTGTGCAAATTCAGCCGTGCTTTGTGTGTGTGTGTGTGATGAAAGCTTCACAATCTTGCCAGTTTTCTCATCCCAGATGAGCCAAATGATGGCATTTGCAGCAGTTTTTTTCACCCTGTGATCACTTTCCTAGTTATCCACCCAGATTATATTACACTAGGAATTATACTTACGCACTCCCAAGTGTAAATTTACTATTTTACTTAACTTATAAAAACAATTTAAAGCAGAATGGATAAAAATGGATTTTTAAAAAAATCAGTTTTTAAAAAAAATCAGTTTTTAAAAAAAATCAAATTTATTGTAATAAAATGCTTTTGGAGTAAAAATATATCTAAATATACTTTTCTATTTAAGGTATATTGATAATTTAGTTTATTCAGCATGAAATGGAGCTTAGTTATGCAGCATATTATTCTGCAATATTAGGACTGTCGGTGAGTCAACAGCGGGTCAGAGCTGCTGCGGGAGTGTTGACAGTTGCTCTTTAAAAATTATGATTTAAATAAAATCCACCCTGATTTAAAGCTAACTCCTACAATGCCAGTGACGGCAAACCTTTTTGGCACCAAGTGCCCAAACAGGAACATGTGTGCATGTTCCAGCTGGCTGGCACATGCATGTTTTTGGGCCATTTTTGGCCTGAAAACCACCTTAAAAATGCCCTAGTTTTTGGCCATTTTCCAGCACTTTGACGCCCGTGAAGAGCAGCTGGTGATGGCACGCATACCCACAGAGGGCTGTGTGTGCCACCTCTGGCACACATGCCATAGGTTTGCCATCATGGTATTATGCTGATCTCCCTGATCTAACATTCAAAGTTGCAGATCCCAGCTTACTTAAAAACTAGATTTGGACATGGACCTTTTTTGTTAAACAGCAGAGGGCAAAATCAAAAGGAGAAGGTATAGTTTGTAATCAACCTTGAAGATAACATTTTGAAGATTAAAGACAATTGAGTGCTAGGCGCATTCTAATGGAAAACACAGGTTCTTTAGTATTTCCCATGGTTCCGAGCAGCTTTCATAGCCTTCAAACACCTGGGGTCACATCCGTCATACCGTTAGCCTCCATGCTGGAAATTTCAGAGTGAAAGCAATGGAAGAGTTCCCTTTTTTTCCCTGTGAAAAGAATACTGGGGAGGAGTGGAGTAACATTTCATCTCAGACAGTTCTCAACTTGCAACAGTCCATTTAGTAACCAGAAGTTACAAAGGCACTGGAAAAAAGTGACTTATGTCCATTTTTCATACTTATGACTGTTGCAGCATCCCCATGGTCACGTGATCAAAATTTGGATGTTTGCCAACGGGTTCATATTTACGACGGTTGCAGTACCCGGCGATTTTGTGAATCCTTTTTTGTGACCTTCTGACAAGCCAAGTCCATTGGTAAGCCAGATCCACTTAACAACAGTGTTACTAACTTAATAACTAGTGATTCACTTAAGAACTGTGGCAGGAATGGATGGAATACAGAGAAAAATTCACTTAACGAATATCTCGCTTAGCAACAGAAATTTGGGGCTCATTTGTGGTCCTAAGGTGAGGGTTACCTGTCCTGGTGACTTTTCAATCACCTGTATTTGCAAGGTGCTGTCAATGGGCACAATCTCCATAACTGCACAATATGGAGCTCTCTTCAGTACCAATCCAGGAACAAAAGTGGTTATTTTAATCTTCGGCAAATGTGATTTGAGGCTAAGGTTGCAACTAGTACATGTAACTGGGAAAAAATACCATCTATAATTAATATCAAGAGTAATTTATTTTGTCCGTTACAGTTTTAACATATTTATATATTACATAACATTTGGACCATTGTACAAACAGTATTAACACTAGAAATTAGTGCAAAAAAACAAAAAAAAACACGAATGCCGCTTCAGTTGAGCTAATAGAACCAAAAATATCGTCTCCAGTAAAAAGCAGTTTGATGATAGTTAAACGTCACGTGCAATTCAACATATATACATGATTTGATTAAAGAACATTGGGATAAATTAATATTTTTTATTCAATTTACAGAAAATGTTTGTGTATTTTTGAAAAGATCAACATCCCCCCCACATAAGTAGCTTGACAGATTAGGCTGTTATCTTTTTTAAACTCATTAGATCCTGATAGTTGCAAGAGGTTCAGTTCCACAAGGGAGGAAAAAACAAGCGTGCAGTAAGTAGGAAGACTGTCAGGTACATTGGCCCATCCAGCTGCCTTCTGTAATTCTTGTTCTCGGTGTATTAAAAGGTTATGGCTCGTCCTCCATATGGATAGAAATCTAGAAATGCTACATTAGATAAAACTTACTGTGCATGTATAATATTTGGCCTCACATTAATTTCCAATAGGATTTCAGGGATTTGAAAATATTACGAAATTATGAATTTGAATGGATTGAAGTATGTAATTTCTCTTGTCATTGCCTGAAAATGGAAAAGAGAATACATAGCTAAAATCAAACAAGACTTTCATTAGCTGTGTAACTTCCTTCTATTGTTGAAGTATAGTTTTGAATTGTAGTTTGTGTGGCAGAGGTTTGGTGGGGCAAGCAACCATTTTCTTCTATTTCCCAACAAGGACAGATTCCTTTCTTATCTCATTAAATTGCCAGCATTTGCATTTCAGGTGAAGTCAGAAATCTGATGAATTTGGGCCTAGCATGAATGAGCTTCATCACTTTAGGGTGGCTCTTCTGATAAGACACAATAATGGTTCTCTGGCTTCTTTGCCAGATACCAAGGCCAATTGCTCAAGTTTCCAGCTTTTGTTTGGTTGGAAGAAACAAGACTGGACTGACATATTAAAAGAACAATGGAAAGTTCTGCTACTTATTTACAATCACGACTTAGCTATCAAAGCAATGTCATTTCCAAATTTTCAACATTTAAAAGAGAAAAAAAAATTACCATATTTTTCAGACTATAAGGCGCACCTTAGTTTTTGGGGAGGAAAATAGGGGGAGGGAGCTTCAAAAAAGCTACATGCATCCACATTATCAGCCTCTTTTAGAGGGGGAAAAAGTGTGTCTTATACTTCGAAAAATAGAGTAGGTGTGAAGAAATGTATTGGAGAAATCAACCATGTTTCCCCAATTTGGAGGCAAATGCAAATCATGAGACCATTTTTGACCAATTAGCACCTATAAGTAAACCAAAGGCGATAAAACTTTAACTCTAAACTTAAAACACACAATTTGTGTGAATGGTAAGTGCATGTGAGTCCAGCCCAAGAGTTGGGGACCCCAGATATAAATCAATTTCATTTAAAGGCATCAGCTCTCAGTAACGATTTAAAGTTGAAGATAAGTTTGTTATAGCAAAGGCTTAACCAACACCCACATGGAGAACCAAACTGCTATGGAATAGTTCACCACACAAGGAAACAAAATAGATGCAAATACAAGAGCCAATAAGATGTTTATAGATTGCAAGAAGTAGAATTGTAGCATGTTTCCTCCAAATGTAAAATGGCAAACCTGGAATCACATGTTCCAAAAAATGTGTATGTATAATTTACTCTTTTGACTTTTTTTTTCAAATGACAGAATAATGCACTAGTACAACAGGAGAGCTGCAATAAAATGTAATTCAAGCTTTGATATCCACTATGAGAATACTAGTAAGACGGTATATAATCAGATCCAGACTTAAATTATCACTAGAACACATTCACGCAAAAGAGTGTACCTCAATCAATTTGCTTTTGTCATAGTCTCCACGATGTCGGTAAATACATTGGCTGAGTAAGGCATAGAGTTTCTCCAACTCAAGTATAGTGTAGCCTCCACTTTTCTCAACAACCATATTCAGTAATTTCTGTGGAAAACAGAGCACTACTATTTATTCCTTCAAATAAGACCAAGCATTTATTAAATCATTTTCTTCAAGAGGCTGGCTATGCTTCCATACATTCTGTTACTTGCAGATAAGTATGAATTTTTAGTGACAAAATACTGTACATCCTGCCCCCCTGGGTTTGGTTTAAGCACAATTATTTAGAGTAATACTTTGTAAAAGTACTAGTATATTTTGTATATATTAGAGAATAAGTGTATTCGTGGATAAGCAGATCTTGAATTTTTAACTAAAACACCATGATAGGCCAACTGTCAAAACGCATGAATATGAGGGTTGGCATATCCCAAACATAGGAGAAATTTCCTATATGGAATAAAAGGACATTTTAAAAATAAAATAGGTTTCCTTTATGTTCTTAGCAGTGAAGCTATTTGTAAACCTGAGCTATTTTGTCTGTTCTCCTTCCCCAAAACTATTTAACATCTTAGTTTGTAACTTCCAAAATGTTATTTTGATTTGAAGACAAAACACATTTCAATTCATGAGCTGGAAAGTGTCACTGTGTAGAAAATACATAGCATTATTTCTACTCCATTTATGATTATTAGAAACCTAATAGCAATGTAATATTTAGGAGATTTAGCATGGTAAATTATTCAGGAAAAAAGACCCACCCATCCCCATGCTCACAACAGAAGGCAAGACACTGCACTCAGGTGTAGACTATATTAAGATGCACAAAAGTAAATAATGGAGAAGGAAGACTGCTAATTCAGTAATAGGTTCTCTCTAAAACATACATTCAATTTGTCTTGATCCACAATGAGTGGTGGTGTTTGCTCCGACAGAATTTCCATGGCTTTCTCAACATTTACGAGGCGCTGCTGCTCTACCTGTGAACGCCTTGCACGGGTCATACGAAGCATACATACACCTAGAATAATAAAAGGAAAAGTAGGATTTATTGCTGCTAGAAGACATAATGAATGTACAGTAAATGAATAAGCCTTGTGGTGCTTAGAAGTAATATCTAGTGGTAGAGATTCTATAGAATAGTTTAGTCTACCTAGTATCCTATAATATCCCATTTGAAGCAATATATAGGGTCACATCAAGTAATTAATCGTTGAAATGATTGACCTTATCTTATGGGTGGAAAACACTGAAAGATCAGGGTTATATCTTGGCCTACAGAATCCTAGGGAACCACAAGTGGCCACTTGATGTCATTATAGTTTTAAAAAGGCAAAGTTACAGACCACATGGATCAAGAAGCTTCTGGAATACATATTTTGATACCCTTTCTTAAAACCTTGGCACCAAAATCTGCCCACTGTGTTGCCAAATTTCACTAAAAGAATTTGCAAGTGTTCTACAGTCAACAAATGGGGATGTTAGGGATTCCCAACCAAAAGTGCCCTTACTTTCCTAATGCTTCCTTTTCAATGATTCAGGTGTTGGTTTCTATATTAGCAGTTTTGGTGTGAAGGTCTTCTACCTAAGTGGGCCACATGTAGATATTTTGGTCATCATATATGCAATAAAATCATCCCAAAGCAAAATATTTTAGAATACTATGGGTTTTTTTTCTTTTTATGCTATTCTGTAACTACCTCACAAATAAAACATTAATTGTAGCAATATAATTCTAATGAAATAATCACAATTTCACTGAATAAAACCAATACTGTTAGACAGGCACTGCAATGTGAATTTAAACTTAGCTGGCAGAATCACTAACATGTTTTAAGAGAATGCAAGGTAGAATTAAACACTCTCTCTAAAGCAAGGGTCCCCAACCACCGGTCGATAAACCGGCACTGGTCCGTGGCCTGTTGAGAACCAGGCCACGCAAGTAGCGAGCGGCAGCACAAAGCTTTATCTGTGCACGTGCAGAATCTAGATTGCACATGTGAAACCATCTCTTTACAGCCAGTCCATGGAGCCAGAAAGGTTGGGGACCATTGCCCTAAAGTATATTTTGATACTTTCCACTCACCATTACATGCTTTTTTTGCTTCTGAAAGTTCGGGGTCTTTGCTGCTCTTGTCAAATTTACACTTAGCACCATTGTGAATGATTGACTCATTTTCTGCATCTGATATGCTGATATACTGCTCTGGAGGCCCAGATTCAGAGTCATCCAGAGACGTCTGTGTTATTTCAACTTCAGTCTGCTCTATACTGGAGTTATTATTTTCCATACATTTGTCTCCATCACTCTCCACTTCATCTGGCTCTTCTCCTGGGGCTTTGTTCTCCTTATTGAAATGCAAAGTCTTTTTCCGCTTTGCTAGGTTGCCCAGGCACCATCGACTCTTCCTTCTTAGTCTTCTCTTTGATAAGGCTACGTTAACAAAAAGAAACAAATTGATTAGATTTTCCCTTCTCTTAAAATTAACAAATTCAGAACAAGTTTGTGGAATACTATGGGAAACCACCATGTTACTTATATTACTACAGAATCAAAATAAATATCTGCATATGAATTTGCATATAAAAAGACTACTTGCCTTCTCTACTATATTAATTTAAACAGTTTGATACAGATATAAGCAGCTAGACCTGAATCTGAACATCTTCCCTATCTGGGGAAAAAATGTATTGGTATCATTTAATCATTCATATCCTTCAAAGACATACAGTAGTGGCATGCTTTATAGATGCCATTTTTAATGATTTTTTTTTTTAAGAAGAGAATTTGGAAGAAGGGTAAAATAAGAAACAGACAACAGATATCCTGTCTTCTTGAAAGTGCCTCAAGCTATGGTTTCTGGTTTCCTATGCATTTTTATGCATTTTTCAAAGTAAATATGAAGAATTGTGTGCTTACAACACTATCAACACAATGCAATAGTGCAGAAAAGCAGAAAAAACATTTAAAAATTCTTAAATTGGACCTCACAAATTCTCAATCCCATTGCTTGAAATATTTTCTTGTCCCTCTCCAGAAAAGCTGAAAACCAGATAGATTCCTTCTGTGTTATAACAATGTTGGAGTCATTTTCCCCACACAAAAGGGCCACAAATATTAGAGCAGTTAAATTCCAATCTAAGCACATTCCAACCAAAACACATTCGCTTCTAATACACGATCGATTTCAGAACAAAATGGAATAGATGGAAAAATACAGGCTGTCATGTTAATGTTTCCACTCCTGAATCTCAACTCCATCATCAAGGTGACCGCAACCAATTATTGTGAATAGGCTATGCAATGTCGTTGTTTTACAACTGCCAGAAGAATACTATGGGTTTATGTTGTTTAGCTGTTGCTGCAGCTGCTTGCAAAACTCTGTTGCAGCTTGGAAGTCCCTTGGCCTTTCCTTGGCTGAATAATCAAGCATTGTGTCAGAATAAGTAATTGAAGAAATGCTGCTACTGGTGTCATGCAGCTGTCACTTTGAGGCCTAAGGAGGGCTACGCTTTTGCCATGGGTGGGGGACGGACGGACGGGGTGTGTGTGAAGGAAAGAGAGGAGAGATTGGGGTTGATTCCACCCCACCCACCCCCGGAATATGAAGAAAACAGAGGTTTTGACAACCTGGTAAGAAAATAAAAGAGACTTTAAGGAACTTTTTTACATTCTCTGAAAGAACCAGATACATTCCCTGTATACCCTGCTCCTCAGCTTTTTAGTTGAAGATCAGGTGTATAAAGGTAGTCCTTGACTTACAACAGTTCATTTAGTGTACGTTCAAAGTTACAACAGCACTGAAAAAAGTGACTCATGATCGTTTTTCTACACCGTTGCAGCATCCCCATGGTCACATGATCAACATTCAGATGCTTGACAACCGACTCATATTTATGACGGTTGCAGTGTCCCCGGGCAGGTGATCCCCTTTTGTGACCTTCTGACAAGCAAGGTCAATAGGGAAGGCACATTCACTTAACAATCACATAACTACTTATTGGGAGAAAGAAATACAACCTAACATTTTAGGTAATAAAGTCAGAAATATAAAAGTGATTGAGAATTAATAGTTTGAATATCACCAGCTGAATTGGAATAAGTGCCCCATTTAATTCCTGCACCAGAGGAAAGAAAAGGAGCTGTTGGACAAGAAATTGTGTCCGCTTCCACAAATTCAGGAGCCTCTTATCCCTCAGGATTGTGGGTGGTTGAAACAGGGTTGAATTCTCTCTCTCAGAATTCTCTCCAAGAGTATGAGGCTTACAATGCAAGACCAGATAAATTAGCACTCACCATTAGGAATGAAAGGAGAACTAGAATCAAGAGGTATTGGTGGGCTTTTCATCTTGTCCTTACATTCAGAATCCAATTTCTTGTCCTGCAATGTGGTATTTTGCTTTGGCATGACATGGTAGTAGGATGGCACATATTTTGAAGAACTACAACCTTTAAAAGTAAAAATATATTGTAAGAATCCTTTTCACACTTTGTTGAATTATTCTAATATGCTGTGTACAACAAATCCATGTGGGGATGATACCACGCTCTAAAGACAGGGATTCTGGCAGACAGGCATGGTGGTAAGAATGCAGTATTGCAGGCTAATTCTACTAACTGCCAGCAGTTCGATTCTCGCTGGCTCAAAGTTGACTCAGCATTCCACCCTTCTGAGGTTGGTAAAATGAGGACCCAAATTGTTGGGGGCAAGAGGCTGATTCTGTAAACTGCTTAGAGGGCTGTAAAGCGGTATATAAGTCTAAGTACTATTGCTACTGCTTTAAGTTTTCTAGCCTGAAATGTTTCTTATACACAGAATATGCAAAGGTATATTCACTCTGATTCAGTCACAGTAATGTAATATATTATTATATAACAGAATAGAATTCTTTATTGGCCAAGTGTGATTGGACACACAAGGAATTTGTCTTTGGTGCATGTGCTCTCAGTG
>JANHFT010003657.1:71126-86208 GCA_032467955.1 Pseudoxenodon macrops | reverse complement strand
CGATAATAAGACCACAGCCATATTTGGGGGATCAAAAGAAAATAAGACCCTGTCTTATTTTCGGGGAAACATGGTAGAATAAGCACTGTCATGTAAGACAGCCAGATTGATATGATGATTAAGGATATGAGGCTAGAAACCAAAAGACTCTGAGTATTTCCTTAGGCACAAAGCCAGCCAGGTGGCTTTGGGCCAATCTCTCTTTCTTAAGACCTAGGCAAAAAGGAAAGAACAAATCCCTTCTGAAACTCTTGCCAAGAAAACTGCAGGGACTAGTTCAGGCAGCTGTGAGGAGCCAAGACTGACTAAAAAAAACAAAAACTGCAGAAGATTAGTAACTCCTTGCCCCACCCCTTTTTTAAAGGTATAATGATAAAAAAGAAAAGAAAAAAGGATAGTTACGTTGACTATACTATCCTGCAAGCCATCCTTGCTTCTACAACTCATTTTTAAAACTTCCTTCCAAGGAACCCATGAACTCCTCCAATTATTATTTTCTTTATCTTCATTCCTCCCTCATATATATCTTGCAATTCAATCCTAATTTATTCCCTTAAATAATGAAATTACTTCAAATATTTCTTTACAACTAGTCACTTGCTATCTGCATTCAGAATTCATATTTAGTATTCATTGCTTTATGATTCCTTTGTTTAACGATACACACTTTTTATTTCTGCCAAGCCTTCAGCATACAAGTCATTTTTATGGTTCCCTCAACATATCTAACTTCCATTTCACTATAACAAATTGGATAGAAAGATGGTCTCATGGGCTTTAGCATTCTTCAGAAAGCCTTCTACCACAATTAAGTACATGTGACAAATTGCACTGCTATTTATATATAATCATTTCTTTTCATAACCATCATTTATATATAATTTACAAACCCTTATTCAATCTTCTGTCAAACACTAAAGAATAAAAGCAGGCACACATTGCTTCCTAGCAGTCAATTAAAGTGGTGTAAAAAAGAACAACCCACTGCAATACATTAGAAATTCTTTCTTGTATTCTGTTTAATCAGAGGTGGTTCCTACCGGTTCGGACTGGTTCTATAGAGCAGGTAGTAAGTCGCTGGTGATGTCATGGAACCAGTTCTGGTCTGTGGACGCCACCATCTTTTTTCTTTTTTTTGAAAACTGGGGGTGGGGGGGTTGAATTTTTCCAGGTTTTTTTTCTTCTGCGCATGTGCAGAAGCCGAGTTTTCAGCACTGCGCATGCATCGCCATCTTTTTTTTGTTTTTCATTTTTGGGAATGTTTTTCTACTGCGCATGTGCGCGCCCACGTAGCACAGGAGGCAGCAAACCAGCGGTGAGGTAAGTTAAAACCCACCCCTGTGTTTAATACACATTTAGTTTACTAGGAAAAGTACACAGCATCCACCTTCATCTTTTGGAATCACCATTGGTTCTCCCTGCCCTCACCCTTCTGCATGCCAGGGCTGCGCACTTTCAGCCAGCATCTGGATCCCAGATCACCAGCAGAAGGAAGAAGATGGCAAAGGTCAGTTGGGGTGGGGTGCAGCAGTATTTGTGGCAACATATAAGGTATCCAAAAGTGCAGAGCTGGGGCCAAATTTTAAGCATGTGATTGGGGGGCCAGTTGTCAATCACTGGACAAATGATCATAAATCAAGGGCTACCCACATCCCTTGCCTATTTTTTTTTCTGTTAAAAAGACACTTCTACAAATCGTGGCAGAAATTATTCAGAGCTTTGTATGCACATGGCTAGTTTCCAGCTAATACTAGGAAAACTCTTTACAGCAAAAGCAGATCAAGAGTGGGACCAATTGCTTATGCAGCAGTAGTCTTTCATTATTGGATTTAAGGAGAATCAACAGTTATTATTGCTATATTTATAGCCCCTCTTTATTCTGTACAAGACATACCGCTTTCCCCTTATTTTCCTCATAACCACCATACTTCCTGTGAGGTGGGTCGGACTAAGAAAAAAACTGGCCCAAGGTTGGCTGGCTTTCATGCCTAGGGGAAGGACCAGAATTTATGGTCTCCCAATTTCTGATCCAGCACATTAATCACTGCACAAAAATAGATGCTCAGAGATGCTGCTAGTCATTAACTTGTGCACGTATGTAATGAAGTACCTGCACACAAATTCTAAATAATTACAAAGATCAGGTCGAAGCAAAATATGTAAAGCTGTATTTCCAAACAAAACAATACACTTTAGAAATGGGTTGTGCAAAATATTTTGAATTCCTGTTCTTACCAACACATTTTTCAGCAACCTCCTGTAGAAACATTTCTGATGGCTTAGGGATCCATTCGTGTGTGTGGATCATAAGGATCTCCTTTCTTGCCTAGAAACATAAAGGTTGTTTTTTTAAAGCTTTTAAGATTTCTTAATCTTAAAATATTAAATTTTCCAGTTCCCATTCATGAATGCTCTATGTTTACATTAACACCAGTTTTTATGTAAATGAAAATTATTCATTAACTGTAATAACTTTATTATTATAATTCCTCAATATAATTCTAATTATATAACAAAATAACTTTGGAAAGCGGTAACAGACTGTAAACTTCGTATGATTTTTATTTTCATGCAAGATAAAAACTCAAGTGGGCAGAGATATTTTCCAAAAAAAATCTCTCAAACTAGAAAAATAAGCAAAACAGTAGCAGGTACAGCAGCTATGAGAAACATGGCTCCAATATTAAATATTAAAATAGACTGAAAAATGGGACTGCCTGCATTATAAGCCCATTATGCAAATCAATTATATGATATCATTTAGAATATGAAAAGATCATTGGGCTATAATTTAAAATAATGGGAAGAAAACAAAAATTATTAATTCAATTATGCTTTTGTTTAGCATAATAAATAAAACAGAGTAGTCTTATTAATGTTATAAGTGTAATTATATAGCTTATGAAAATTCTACAATTGAATTATATAATTGTAAAAGATTGAATATCTGTTGTACAGGAGCAAAAGAAGACAGAATTATTTTATTGTTCCCAAGGTATTTAGTGACCCACAGTGGTACAGAGCTAGGTGGAATTACAGTATGAACAATAAGTGATGCCCTATAGTTTTCCATTTCTAATTATTTTCTTCATAAGTTAGATATTAATGGACTTACTTCTAACTGAAGAGTTGTTGAGAAATGCAAAGAAAGGCAGCACCAAGTATGTTACCACCTTACGATGAAGCATTTCAGAAAACCATTCCACTAGTTACAATGGAATATATTTCAAACTGATGCATTATGTGTTTTGATGAGTAGATTGATGGAGCTAATAATACAGGTTTAACTCTCATCTTCTAGGAGGCAGGGGGATCTCCTGGGGAGAAGATCCCCTTGAGCAGCCAATTTAAGAAAAAGGTGCAGTGGATCTACAATCACAGAAGTGACAGCACACCAGAGAGCAGAAAAGAACGCACAGCAATAGCACTTAAGACTTATATACCACTCCATAGTGCTTTACAGCAATTTCTGAGTGATTTCAATGTTAGCATAAAAGCTTACTTTGATTTATGATGGACCAAATGAAAAATAAAAGATAACACAGGAAATATATTTATTAAAAACATAATGATATCTCACTCTGCACCTGAACTTGTTTCTGTCATAATAATTATAGACATCCAGTTCAATTCAAATGAATGCTGTACATTCCAGTCCCTAATTGAAAGACTGATTTAGACACAGCTGCTCTGTAGGCCTAATGTTTATTGATCTATATACAATGCTCCATTGTGGTAAGCCGAAGCTAATTATTCATCAGTAGTGGAATTTCTTACCTCTTTATCTGGTAATGTAAATAGGAATTCTCTGTCAAACCGCCCAGGTCTTCTCAAAGCAGGGTCTATGGAATCCAATCTGTTTGTAGCACCAATCACCACAATCTCACCTCTATTATCTAAGCCATCCATCAAGGCAAGCAACGTAGACACAATTGAGCTTAAAAACAAAAAAAATTAATGTTACCCTTTATGTGGTAGAAATCACAGGACTTATTATATAGAATTATTATTAAATATTAGACTATAAAGGAAATGCATTTTTTGCAACATTATTTTATTACTATTTTTAATGAATCAAAGAAAACCTACAGATTTTGTAATATGCATATTACTTGATCAAAACTACTGTTATTTATGTAAGCAAATAACTCAATACTATGTTTCCTTGCTTATTTAACTGTCTCTGTCCTAATTTTCTCAGAATGGATCCAAGGTCAGATTTTACTCTTTACAATCTTTCGAACTTAACCCGTTATATTGAAGTTCAAAGAAAAGTTGAAGAGCTATAGTTTTCTAATTACAAAGCACATACCTGTGAATCTGATCTTGCCTACTGGACCGTACAGGAGCAAGGCCATCTATCTCATCAAAGAATATAATTGAAGGACGCATCTGAAAGGCCTAAAAAGAGAAATTCAAATTAACTATGATTCAAATAGTTGTGCAAAACAAAAAGACACAAAAGAAAGCAAAATTACCTGATCAAAGAGCAGACGAAGCTGTCGCTCAGATTCGCCCACCCATTTGCTGAGACAATCAGCACCTTTTCTCATGAAAAACGCTATTCTTCTGTCTCCGTGGCTGCACTCATTAGCAAGTGCCCTGGCAACTAGGGTTTTTCCAGTCCCCGGTGGACCGTAGAAAAGGCAGCCCCTGGAAGAATTTAAACTTGCAGTTGAAGTAATTATTTTAGCATACTCTATCTAATCACTTTAAGACTTTGGCAAGCAGGTTTTTAAGAAACACCTACAAGCAGCTCACCAAAGGTACAGAGTTTATTACACTGATGTTCTTAGTGATCAATATCGGTGCCTATGAATTTGGAGGTATGCTAATAATCATATCCTCAGTGGTCACAAAATGCAGCAGGCTCAGGGCATATGTTTTCATAGACACAAGAATGTCCTCACTATTGTTCCAGTTATTTTCCAGAAGTTACTCATTTTTAACAAAGAAATATCACTTCTTGTTTTGAAGTTTAACTTCTGGAATACCACAAACCAACTGTGGAACAGTCAAGTCTCATTTATTTATCTTATTTATATAGCCACCCATCTCACAAAGGCAACTCTGGGCAGTGCATAACAAACAGTTAAAACCACATATAAAAAAATAATAATATAGGCAATATATAGAAATGACTTAAGAACAAATCAATATTAGTTTAGAAATCCTGGTGTAGAATAAAAATATTTTCTGACAAAGCTGTGAACAAATGTAAAACCCATATATAGCATTTAGGATTGTTCCTTTGTCCAATTTTTTTAATGGTTATTTTCTCCTATATTTGGTGCTTCTATATGGCTGCTATATTTACATTCTCTTGGCTCTAATAATTATTTCAATTTTTAACCTCTGTAAATAATGTAATTTCTTATTTCCCCATTCTTAATTTGGTCTTTCTTAATTAGGACTTGTTTATATTTTGCACTATCTCTTGTGGAAGTCTGGCTATAATAATATATTAATTTGAAATAACAAAAATGTACACAAAAATAATTCAATGACACTTTCAGGTTCCTTTTAAGTTTTAGTACTTCTTAATATAATATTGTATAAAATATAAATTAATATAATATAAACTTAGAACACATGTATATTTTTTGTAAACTACTATGACTATAGTAAACCTTGTCAATCTTAACTTGATCTAAACAGTGCATCAAAGTGATAATCATTAAGAAGTGATCTTGTCTAAAGATCTTAAGAAACTATCTATCCTAAGAAATTTTAATTTTAAAAAGACTTAACATCTAGTAAAAGGAAATAATTTAAAGTGCTACCTTGGAGGTTGAATCTTGAATCTCTCAAACACTTCTGGATAAAGTAGTGGGAAAACGACCATCTCCTTTAAAGCTGAAATGTGATCAGAAAGTCCACCAACACTATCAAATCGCACCTAAAAAGGGACAGTTGGCAATGAAAATAATAAAAATCATAGCCGAAGTAAAAGCTAAATATTACCTATGCTGTCTTCACAAGTACCGTATTTTTCAGAGTATAAGGCGCACCTTTCCCCCCCCTAAGAGGGTGGAAATGTTGGTGCGTCTTATACACTGAATACAGACATTTTGTCCTCCTGAAGCCCCGCCCCTGCATCCCATTTTTGCCAAAAATGGGCCTGCTTTTCGCAAAAATGGGGTACGCGGAGGGTTTGGGAGGTTTGCAGAGTGTTTCTGTGGGCTTCCCACAGCCCACAGAAGCCATCTGCAGGCTTCCCAAACCCTCTGCATGCTCCATTTTTTGCAAAAAGCAGGGTGCAGAGGGTTTGGGAGGCTTGCAGACTGCTCCTGGGGCCAGGGAGGACAAAAACTTTTTTTTTCTTACTTACCTCTTTGAAATCTTGGTGCGTCTTATACACCGGTGCGTCTTAATAGTCCGAAAAATACGGTATCTTTTAAGTTTATTATCAGTATATTAAAGAACAGCTCAATCTACATGGTGTCCAGGAGTCAACAATGACTTGGTGTCACATAATTAATCAACTAAAGAACAGTTACATTAATTTTAAAGGTAAGGTTATCTACATTCAATTTTTATGTCAGAACGCAAGACATCAAATCCTTACTGAAGAGTCTAGTTGCATTGGATCAACGTCAGCCAGGCTTGCTCCAATTTTCATTCGATCTCTGTGGATTCCCTTCAACTCATCTTTTTGAAAATTTAGCGGAAGGCACCTAATGTGAGAATTAATAGTTGTTGAAAGTGCTGAAGTAGAAGGTACAATTTAATTTAGCCAAAGTTTAAAACCCTGAATAGAAACATAGATGTAGCTTCATAGTTAATGTTAAATTTGAAATCTTGTTTTATATATATCAGTGACTATACAATTCCAATCTGACATACAACTGTTAAATCCTGGTAGCATTTAATTATGGAAAACCAGAATTTACCATTTTCTCACTGACAATATTTTAGACAGAACCCTCCAATGTAATCTCTGAAAAAAAATAACTACCCACTTTGAAGAAATACCTGCTCACTGCTTTGTTGCGACTTCTTTTCCTACGTCTCTCAAAGCGCTCTTCGTCATCAGATGATGATGAGGTTGTGGAATCGCTATTATGAATTGCATGCTTTCGCCTATTAAAAAAAAAAAGTATGAAAATGCATGTTGTGGAAATATTAATGTATTAGTAAAGATATGCTGAATATGAGTGTAGCTATGAGTGGTTGAGCCGAGTAGAAAAAGGGTGGAAGAATAAGGAGGTGTAGTTAAAATCCATATTGGATTTCCCTCATGAGTCTACATTGGCTGGATACGTAGTTATGGTTAGTCGCTCTGACAAACAGACTGACAAGCAAAGCATAATTTTAATTTATACTAACAAACTGGTATTTGACTCTGCATAAGACAGTATGTAAACCAAATCTCTCTTGAAAACATTATGAGGACATATATGTAGTTCTCACTTAGCAACCATTCCATTACAATGGAGCTGAATTAAGTAGACAAAAGTCCTCAACAATCTTGAAAAATGTACAAGATAGTATCTTCAAGATTTACACGAAGCCAGTATCTTTCTTCCTTATTTATGCTGACTGGTATTTGTGCTTACAAATACAGATAGTCCTCAATTTCCAATCATTTTTAGCAACCATTTGAAGTTACAATGACACTGAAAAAGTGGCTTACAACCACTGCAGTGTCCCCATGATCGTGAGATCAGAAAGTAAAGTTTATTCTATAATAAACTATAATAAACTTTTGCTAAATTAATCATTACGGGCTAGAAGCAGCATCTGAAATATTGCTACCATTGTATCTCTTGCACACACAAAAGCATACCTATTTATCTTTTTACAGAAAGGGCTCCGTGGTCCTGCAGGACTAAAAGGGAAACCTCGTCTTACTGGAGTGGCTGCATCATCATAAAATAATTTAGGCTTCTTCTGATGCCTGGGCTCTAACAATATAAAAAAAAATTTTTTTTTTAAGAGATTAATATTCTTGCTTCTACAATAGAGAATCAGAAAGCAAGTAGCAAATCATTTGCTTACAAAAAGCCAAACATGCCTAATTTAAACTTTTACAAAGTTATTTGTTAATTTCCTGAAAGACAATCAGAAATTAAATCCCAGGCAATACTGGCTGAAAAGTTACACAATAAAGATGTACAACTGCATGAAATGTAAGATGGCACCCCACCCCCACAAAAAAGCAAAACAAAAACAGATTTATGGCACAAAGAAACCTCCAAGTAATATATTCACAACAACAAATAGAGGACATATGAACCGAATTTAAAAATAACTCAGAATGTTCTTTAAAACTTCCAACCAAGCAATACAAGCAACAATTAAAAGGATTCTAGCAATCTGGCTGGTCTGTACAATTACAGAACAGGGCTAACAAAGAGCCAAACGAGTTAATTTCAGTAGCCATGATCAAGGTTATAAAAGCAAAACCAAAATTTTCTGGTTAAAGGCTTGAGGCATCTTCCTAATTAACATGGTTGCATTTAATCAGGCCTACAAAAAACAAAGCCCAATAAATCTTTATGAAATCCACAGGTATATTATACTTTTGCACTTGGAAATCTTCCATGGGGAAAAAAATATACCACACAGGAACATACATTACAAGTCACAAGCTCTAACTTCCAAAGAACGTTAAAACTGCAAAATTTACTAGAAAAACTGAAATCTCTTTTTCTTGTGCCCAAAGCAGTATGTTCAGTCCTTAGGTATGTGCTTAACCAACTCCTTCTCCCATCCTCTTTAATTCCAAGCAGAGAAGGAATAGAATCTGTCACTGATTTATTAATGACTTTTTGAAGTTTCAATAAGAAAAAACATTAAAAAAAACTAATCATGGACCTTAAAATAACATTAATGCCTCTTTTTGCCTTCAAGTTAGAATGTTTAATGAGTTTGGTTCGATATCAACATACAAATAGATATTTTGATCTTGGAAATTTGAAAATTTATAGTAAGTAAACGAGACTTCCAGGAATGGTATAAAAGAAACCTACTTTCTGGTGAGGCTTGATAACGTACAACAGTTTTTCGCTGTCGGAGATCATAGCGCTTTTGGTTTTCTTCTCCATCTTCATCTTCATGGTCCTCAGCTTCTTCTGAAGATTCTACTTAAAAGAAAATAAATTGCTCTAACTTTAATAAAGGTTCTGAACCCATAACAAATGTCACAATTGTTACATGTAGCTTTATTACCTACTTCAGCTAGGAACATACATTTATCAGTTTTATTTTTGCTAGAAAGAATTCAGCTTTCAATGTCCAAATCAAACCAGTTCCAATTTGAAGCTACCTCAAAGTTTTAATAATGATCTGAAGGAAACACAGATAATTTCAACCCTTGGAAGAAGGTAATGAATGGCAAACCATTTCTGAAAATGTTGCCCCACAACCACTGAAACTACCATCCAAAAACTACAGAGACCTGGCCCAGGCAGTTGCCAGGAGTCAAAATTATCTTGAAAATAGGTGTAGGCACACATATGCAAAAGTGAAATATAGTAAGAAGTGTTTTAGTGACTCCTCTGAGAGGACCACCAAGGATTAACCTGAAAACTCTGGATAATCAATTCATAAGACCAGCTGTAATGAGAGGACCAAGGCCTATTCTATTTAGATGTTCCTACAGAAGCCAGGAAGGGGATGCTAGAAGCTAGGAAAGGGACAGAAGGGGACGCGGTGGCTCAGTGGATAATAAGCTATGCTTATCGTTCAGAAAGATCGGCAGTTCGGTGGTTCAAATCCCTAGTACCGTGTAACAGAGAGCTCCTGTTATTTGTTCCAGCTTCTGCCAACCTAGCAGTTCAAAAGCACGTAAAAAATGCAAGTAGAAGAATAGGGACCACTTTGGCGGGAAGGTAACAGCGTTCCGTGCGCCTTTGGCGTTTAGTCATGCCAGCCATATAACCACGGAGACGTCTTCGGAGAGCGCTGTCTCTTTGGTTTTGAAACCGAGATGAGCACCGCGCCCTAGTCGGGAACGACTAGCATCTATGTCCGAGGGGAACCGTTACCTAATTTTGAACAGCTGCTGAAAGAGTAATCAGTAAGCAAGGACTCTTTGTACAGCGCTGCCTCTTTAGCTTTAAAACGGAGATGAGCAGCGCCCCCTAGTCGGGAACAACTAGCACATATGTGCGAGGGGAACCTTTACCTTTACAGAAGCTAACCAAACACTTCTCAGAAGTTTCGATCAAAACATCTTTCATTCATTTACCCGTAAGTACCGTATATCCCTCACACTTTACCCGCACTTCAAATTGTCGTATGTAACAGCACAGTTCTAAAAAGTAAAAGCAGCACAATAACCTGCACTTCCATCCTGATTGTCAGAGGTTTCTTCATCAGTCCTTTGGATAGCTGGTTTCCCTCTGGAGTACATATCAAGGTTTCCCTGGAAATAGCATAGTAATTCATTACATGATACTACTCAATTTTGGTAGTTACAGTAACTGGAGTCAGTACAATTACTGGACAGTGCAAATCTATTGAAAAAGATCTTTCATAATGTACAGATGCACAGCTTTCTCAGCTGTATTTATCTCACACAACTGCTTTGGAAGCCACTACTGGTTGCTTGCCCATGTGTTTCACCTTTGGCCTGATCTAGTTTGAGGATGCAGAGAAACAGCTCACAGCCACTTCCAAAGCCTTACAAACAGCACTTCTAGTTTAATGATTTGTGAGGGGGGAGGAATCTCCTGCAGTTATAAAGTGCATCTTAGAACTATTTAAAATTTGCTCAGGTTATGTTCTAACTATCAAAGTAAAAGGGAAAAAAATTGGTAACCCCAAAATAATGAATGTACACTTACTCCTTTTCTACCATTGAACACTCCAAGGTCTTCCATCATTCGTCTACGGCGCATCTTCTTCATATCGTCCATTTTTTGTAGTACAGCTTCTGCAGTACTGACAAAGTATGCAACATATAATTAAATAAAATATTAATGAAGAATCAGTTAAACAAAGAATGCCACAATATTGTACCTTCAGTTCATAGAAAGTTATAAGTATTAATAAATGCAGATCCAATCCTGTGTATATCAACAGACAAGCAAGAACGTCCCTACTTGTTTGTTTGTTTCTGTTCATTTGCATGTTGCCCATTCCAGAACGTTTACCCTTTTCCTTACTCTTGGAGCTCCTTCTATCATAAAAAAACAAAAACCTAAAATTGAAATGTAGGTGTGTGTGTGTAATGTTTTCCAAGAGGTATATTTGGAATTTTGAAAATATGTGGTAAGTACTCTGAATGATTATCATGGCAGGTCATAAGTTCTCATTTACCAGAAAATAAATAATGTGAACCTGCAAACCTCAGTGACATTCTAAAGCCACTTTCCAGACATCTCCAACTAATTCCTAGTCAGAGAACCTAGTTCAGGAAAGTGCCAAACTAATCCCATAAAAACATAATCAGTGGGTAATGGGGGAATATTCCAGAGGTATCCAGAATATTCCATGCTCAAATTAGCAAAGCAGCTATTGGTGTTTGCTATGCAGCATTCCAACATCCTATTGATTTTTATTTTATTAGAAGCTTATTTAAGTTAGATGGTGTAAGGATCATTCTACTACATCAAAATATTTTGTGAAGAAAACGATGTCCGTAGGCATCCCACTACAGATAGTCTTAGACTTACAACCGTAATTGAGCCCAAACTTTGTTTCTAAGTGACAGTTAAGTGAATTTTGCAGCATTTTATGACTTTTGCCACAATTAAGTGAATCACTGCAGTTGTTAAGTTGGTCACAGCTGGATAAATGAATCTGGCTTCACCATTGCTTTTGCTTATCAGATCGCAAAAAAGGATCACATGATCCCAGGATTCTGTAACCATCATAAATATGAAACAACTCCCAAGCGTCGGAATTTTGGTCACCTGACCATGGGATATGCTGCAATGGTCATAAGTATGAAAAACAGTCATAAGTCACTTTTTCCCAATGTAACAGAAACAGTCAAACAGTCACTAAATGAACTGTTGAAAGTCGAGGACTATTTGTATTCAGGTCTTAAGTGTCTGTTTAAGAAGTAAAAAACTGCCCTGGAAACAGAGCTCTGCCCCTCTATGTGATATGACCCTATTTAGTTTGCCACTTCCAATATGCAAAAAGGAAGACCCATTAATCAACTGGAGCTTCCTATTTTTTTTATAGAAGGGTCAATCAATTATGGAGGAAATGAAAAGGTAAAACCACCTTACTTTGTAATTAGTCTGTCAAACAGAACCGACTGGTTCATAGTACTATAGCGACTTTGTCTAATTCTGCAACTGCGACGGACTTCAACGTCACCATTTTCTTCTGCAGCATGTTCTTCAGGCTTCCCATCTACTCCTTTTTTCAGGGACCTGGTTACGGGAACCACAGCTCCTAAAGTAAAATAAAGAATTTTCCTTTGCTGCACTCAGCTTCTTTCCTAAAATAAGGATCATCTCAATTAAATTTGCTTCACTTTCAATCTTTATGATGAGATCTTTTTAAAATTGTGTTTAGGTCTTCCAAGGATAGTTCCCCAGAATATCTGAATTGCCTGTGAATTTGACAAGCATTCCTCAACTCAGAGATGGATTGCTTGGGGGTTCGCAAGGGTTTGGGAGAACCTCTAGCTCAGATTCTGTACAGTTTGGAGAACCCCCAGATCCCACTCCTGGCTGGCCCCGCCCCTCCCAGGATTCCCCACGTGGCCTGTTTTGGATTCAGCTAAGTGCAGGGTGTGCACAGAGGCTCGGGGAGGGCGAGAAACAGGCCTCCGGAGCCTGGGGAGGCAGTTTTTGCCCTCCCGGAGGCTTAAGGAAAGCCTTCAGAACCCGGGAAAGACAAAAACACTCCCTTCCCCCGTCGTGGTGCAAGCGTCCGACTAGGCCACGCCCACCCAGCAACCGGGCAGAGAACCCCTTGCTAAATTTTTTGAAGCCCACCCCTCTCCCTACCCATGTACAATTTCAGTTTAAGAGTAACTTTCTCAATGGTAACAAAAATACTTTATTTATCACAATAATGAAGTAACTTTGTTTCTAAAAGAATACTTTTCCAGTCTTTTTTTTCTACTGCAGGCTTCTCACTTAACCTTTCACAAAGCTGACTTATCCTGATTGCAAAAAAAAATTGTTGAATAGCACAGCACAAGGCATTAAAGGTTGCCTTAGTGGTGGGAAATCAGAAAACTTTAGGAGCTTGACAATACATGAATACATGAGTACAGGTAGGAATAGACATACTGGTACATACATTCCACCCTTATAATTTTTGAATCTACTTTTCAGTTTCAGCTGCACATCTCCACACGAACTGTTTCCATACCACAATATTAATTATCACTACCACTTTGCTGTGAAGCTTCCCTGAAACATCTTAATTCCTTTTCAGAAACTCATTTGCATAATTACTTTTAGTTCATTACTAAATTAAAATGCGTTGTGTATGGATTTATTGAACCATGGAAAATAATGTCAAAATCATTCAACGTTAACAAAGTGTTCTTTATTTTAAAAAACTTATTTTATTATCAAATAAAAATAAGAAGTGTGACATTATTTTAAATTTTTGCAAATATCTTCAATACTTGGCAAATAATTCTGATATTGTGAACCTTTTTGATAGTGTCGAGGGACTCGAGGGTTCTTTGACCACACTAAGAAATGCTGTTCTAAGGTATAGGCTTTGGTACAAGAGGCTGAAAATAATACATAGTAAGATATTTGAGAGGACAAAAAAAAAAATCCTCTTATCCTGTCATCCAAAAATATGGATAGCATGTAGATTGATTATTAACCAATGTACTGATAAATTTATTAAGAACTCTAAAGCCACATTTTGGCACAAGCAAATCCCAAGAGGTTTTGGCTAATTTCCAGATTTCAGATGAAACAACATCCAGCTGAGCAAGGAGTGGCAAGGTTGAAGTATCCTTGTCTCCCCTCTGCAGTGTTAGGGGGCATATTCCTTCCCTCTTTCAGCCACTGCTATCACACTGTGTCGCCAATCTTTCCAGAGGCTTCCTTTCCTCTCTCTTTTGCCACCCAACTTCTGTCTGGGAAAAATAAAATCAACCTTTATATTTTATACAAACTAAACTACTGGAAATGTGCATCCTTCCCCCTCCGAGTTTGAACATGGTTGGCAGAAATAGAATGTTTTGCATATTTCAAACCTCCAGCCACCAAGGCCACCTTTGCAAAAGCAAACCCAAGGATGTTTTGTATAAACAATAAGTGACATTTCAGTCAATGTGTTGGAACCTCTGCAGCCTATCCACAACCAACAGAATGCGTATTTTACTAGATTTACCTTCTTCACCATCTTCATTCTTTCCACCCGCCTGCATTCTAGCCAGTTGTCTGCACAGAAGCAAAGATATCAAGATGTTATCAGCTTGACGTCCAATTTATAGCTTTCATTTGGGTCAGTACTAGAATAAGATTTAGTATCAGAAGAATCAAGGGGACTTAAAATAAAATGGTTTGTGCTGTTTTAGTTTCTATATACTTCCTTCAGTTTCTATATACCTCCTTATTGTGATTATTCCATTTTTTATTTGCTTTGTTACCTTGCCTCTACTATATATTTTCTTTTAATTCTGTTTTTTTCAGTTTTTTCTGGTTTGGGGAGTAGTTTTTGTTTATTCAAAAACAAAAAACACCTTACTGAAAATGGGTTATACAGTTTTTAGTTTTCACTGAATTATAGAACATGGACTTTGGAAAAAAAGAAATGCAGCAAAAGTGGTTTATCAAAGGATACAATAAAATTAAAATGTTCTAACAATATTGTAGAAGATAAAATATGAAATATTTTAATTTGCTAATCTTCCAAACACCCTTTTAAAACATTTGTGCTTTTCTGAATTACTATAAACTCTTGTTGGAATGTACTTTTATATATTTTTTATTTCTGTAAGCTGTTCTTAGAAAATAAGTACCCTATTTCTCGGAGTATAAATGCAGCTTTTTACCCCCAAAAAGAGGGTGAAAACTTGGGTGCATCTTATAGCCCCATCTAGCCACCCCTACCCTTTGGCCTCTGCCTCCCAGCAATTTACCTCCTTGCAGCAAAAAGAACAGAGCCTGTTAAACCAAGCAACTCCCAACAGCTGATT